>SNQJ01S0001366.1:430059-462269 GCA_010110895.2 Picea sitchensis
AATAACTGAAAATGAAAGAAATTCCAATTCTCAGGAATGGTGTTACCAGCTATCTAGCATCAGATGTAAACTCAAAATACTTGAATAGATGATCAGTCACAGATATAAACTAAACCAAAAGATAATGAACAACATAAAGAAAAGCATGATATAAAAAATTATGTGTAGAATAGTCTAAAGCGAATTCAATACAAATAAAGTTTCATATTAAAAAATTATATGAGAAACAATATTAACATTGCACAATCTACAAAAGCACAAAATCCAAAGAGTAAATTGTTTTCTCATATAGTTTCAAAAAAATATGTTCATCATATGGTCTAGGAAGAACTTTTGGGATAATAGATTTTTAAAGATTGAAAAAAATAATATATAAATGATAGTAATTAACCATGTATTGATAAAAAAGACTAAAGCTAATTTAAATCAATGCATAATCAATTATTCAAAGAATATGAATATATTATAATGAAAATAAAACCATTTTACTCATAGGACAAAAGCCATTAAGCAACCCGAAATTCCATATTCTTCTTTGAAAATACTCGTCCATTCTCCCAAAGATTCCAACCATCCGTTACTCCATTTGAAACGAAGAACAGTTTACAAAATAAATAATATACAAAAGAGAAAGATAAAAATCCTCCTCTCAATTTCTTGGATCTCATGGCTCTGAACTTTCTCATATATTTATACCATGAATGAACAGTCTGGGCATCACTAATAATTTCCTCCACCTGAACTTTTCCTCGTAAAGAGACACCAATATCTCTCAAATCATGCATTTGTTTAGGAAAATTCTCATGAGTAAGATAAATGGGTCCATTTTGGACATGGGTTTTCAACTGTTTCTTCTGATTCCTCACGATTTGGTTGTAATCAATCCCGCAAAATCGTTTGTTTGTTCTTGATGCATTTCCAAATTTTATCTGTGGTTGCTCATATTTTGGATCAATCATCTTGAATGTATTTAGATAATAAAATCAAGCCATGATTAGATCCGTACCAAATAACTAATAATAGAAACCCGTGAAACAAAAAGAAACCTAAATTAATCACCTAAAAATTGTGACTAAAACAAAATCTAGAACAATAAAATTAAAAATGAATTTAAACTAACTATAAGTTCTAAAGAAACATTGTTTATAATTTCATTTCAAATATGATCTTAAAATTCTAGAAGCTTCAAGTTAATGGAGAAGAAAAAAATATTAATTTTGGTTTTTTACAAAATCAAACAAATGATAGATAATTATTTTTATTTTGAAATGAGATGCAAAATGAAAAAGGAGTTTAATTAATTAATATCACCAAATGATTTTGTGAAAATGAGAAACCAACCAAGATATTATTTGATGAAGTATTGAACCCATTATTCAAAATAGTCAAACTTGATAATGAGCAAAAGAAAGAACACATAATCATAATTTAAACGAAAGTAAACAGTTGATAAAAATTAACGTTTTTGTTTAAATTGAGATTTCTATGCTCATTTCTAAATTTCGACATATACTCTTGTAATGAATGTATCATATTATAGTAAATGTCTTAAGTTTGTCTCAAAGCAAGCCAAGGTATGGAACTATTTGAAAAGGTTGATTCTTTAGCTCATTATAATTATCAAGATTCTAATGGGGGCCCTTTAAATTTTGTAAAAATTTAGGGGGAGTTGTTGGGGCCCAACACTATCATATGTTGGTTGAGTAATTTTGACAGTGGCTTTGATTATTGGCTCGTCTCTGTTTGATCGGGTTGTTGGAAAGTTTTAATTGGAAATGGTAATTGATATATAGTCGTTGCATCGTTTTGTTATGACAGTTGAATCGATAACTCAACATTGGTTGATTGGTTGATTGGAGGTAAGCATAAATGTATAGGCACATAGATGCCTTTTTTCGTTATGTGTTGGTTTGTGTGTTCCTACAACATGGTATAAATTGAAGTGTTGATTGTTGTATGTTTAATTTTCCCGATCGGGATTATTGCAATTTGAAGCATTGATAACCGTGACCTGGGATGTCTATTGTGTATGATTTATGAAGACATCGTGCATCGTTTTGTTTCATTGCACCATTAGATATGAGCACAGGGTTTTGGTAGTATAGTTTCATTGCAAATGTAATTTTTAAATTTGTCAAAGGAATGGAATCGTCCATGTTTTAAAAGACACTGTTCAACTCAGAAAAGACCTGTGTCTATGTTTGATTTGAGAAACTACAAATTATGGGCAGTTGTTGATATTTTTATATTGAGAACAGAGTTAAAGAAAAATTATTGTGTGGTTCATTGGATTTTGTTTTAAATATAAAAGGGAAGGAAATGAAAAGAAACAAAATTATTTTATCAAGATGGGTGAAAATTATGATGTTTTTGTGTATGATTATACACTGTGTTGATTGAATTTTTTTAAAGAAAATGGATGTGAGGCAGTGAACAAGTTTTAACATGCAGTAATTGTTTAATTGGTCACAATAATTGTTTGATTGGTGTTGGAATAGTTGTGTTGAAAACAAAAATACTTTTATGGATAACTTAATTGGTTTTTCGAACAATATTAACTCTTTTCCCTACCATTTTTCCACTTTTCACACATTACAATTCCCCTAGCCTTCCCATATTCACTATTCACTCCCTATTATTAAAATTTAATTATAGTTAAGATAATTTTTTTATTATGACAGTTAAGGGATCGTGAAGATGAATTACAATGATATATTCTTTTGGATTACTTTATAGTTGATTGTTTTATGTCTGTGAGCAGTAATCATGATCTTTTCCCCCTCATTTTAAACATTTTCCCTCAATACAATCCCTCATATATCCCATAACCATTGTTCACCCCCTACTCATTGAAAACTATTAAACGATTTGTATGGATTGGATTGCATGAGTCGGATATGTTGCTGAGCCAAATTTTATTTCATATTTAAAAGAGTTGTCATGTATGGTTGTTAAAGAAACTATTTTCTAATCAATTATGCGTACAGGAATGAGTTTTTTCAGTAGAGGTAGCCATGGATGGGGTAACCGAGGAAGAGGAAATTGGAATAAGGGACCTAGAATCCCAAGATTCTCTATACACTTTGATCCAGAATCACAAGAGTTAGGCTAGCTATTTCAAGCTGGATTTTTTAACTAGATTGGGCAAGGAGTGGTCCAAAATAGGATTGAAAGGCCTCCCTTTCAAGCCCCACAGGTCCCTAGTATCCTAGTTCCTCCTCATGTCTCATTTCAACCTTCAATCCCCGAAAATGATGGATGGAAAGAGATTTTCCACCAGACAGTCTCCCAACATTGTGGCTGGCCTAACTTATCTCTACCTTCTCCCGCACCTGTTATTAAAATTGTCAAAGATGCCCCTGTCCACTCATCAGTTCAGTCTTCTCATCCAATAAAGAGGTTAAATACTGAGGCCCACTGTGATCTTGACAAAGGAAAAGCCATTGTTGCCCCTTCCTCACCCTCAAATGACTGATAAATCTGTGTCCTCCCTCATGCATTTGAATGATGATTACTCTCATGTGATCAGTGAGATTAGGCCTAAAGGCTCCACATAGCCTAAGGCAAATTCAGAGAGATCAAAAGGTGACAGCAACAATAAGGGAAAGATTGCCTCTCAGAGTGGAAAATATGGATTTTAAGTTTTAATTTATTAATTGTTGAGAACAGTTGACTTCTAAAATTTTGGACAACACGTTATTTTTTGATATATGGGTAATATATTTTTGGAAATAATTTCAATTATCATTGATATAAATTGTCAAAATATAAAAATGATGATGGGATTCACAAGGATGGATGTTTTGTTTGATTAACTAGTTGTGTTATGATTGTTAAAGAATTAAAGGGAGTCACAAGGGGTCCCACCTACTAGTTATTATTTATTTAAAACCATTATTATGATTTATTTACTTTCCCCCCTTAACTAAAAATTTGGTTGAGTTTTAGTTAACTTAACTAAAGAAGTATTTCAACTACTTCAACCAATTCTTATTTGCTTAAAGGAAAAAGGACAAGGAGGAACAAGAGGAGAATAGAAGGAGAAGCATACTAAGGTTTGCTCTTTGAGTTTTATTGAGATAATTTAGTTTTCATTCATTCCTTAATTCATTCGAAGCCTAATTTTGTTTTTATGATAGTAGGGTCCTATTGTAGACAACAAGATCAGGGATGAATTACATCATTCATACACTTTGTTTTCAGAGGTGTTGATCTATCTTTGATAGTCTGTGTAGACCTGTATGTTTGTGAATTAGATTTCATGACTGATAAAGGCTATTGTGCAGAGTCGAGTGGGCAACAATCTGTGGCAAGCTAATCCATCTTTCAAAGTTCATTTTTTTTTACTTTATGTCAAAAGTGATTTTGTATGTTTGATCTGGGACATCTAAGTTTGAATTTGGTCCAAAACTTCCTCAGGAAATTTTGTAAAGAGAATGATTCTTTTGATGAATTGGAATGAAATAAACGATTGCTTTATGTCTCATCTATTTTGATTATTGACTTGGTGTCTTTACTTATGTCTCTATATTTATTTCAATATCTCTTATGTTCATAAAATTACATAAATAATGAAATTTTCAACAAGCTTTTATTTATAAAAACTAGCCTAAGAACTTGTCAACAATACTTGTGAATTAGGATACCAATTTTGATGGCTATAAATATAGGGTGATATTCCCGTCTATCTTTCTTTAGCCAAGCGAGATCTGAAAACATTTAAGTAAGATCATTTCATATCTTTCCCTCAACATTTATTTGGTCACCATACTGGGGAGATCTTCAATATCTCTCTGGTTGATGTTTATGCTTGATTAGCATTGAATACATCTGTTTTTTCTAATATTGATTCTTTGACTGTTTTATTTCTCAATGACTATACCTGTTGTTAGAACATAAACTTGGATAGACATTAAGGGTCTGTGGTTTCTACCTAAGTCTGTATTTTTTCCTATATCTCCTCCTTTTGCAAACCCAATTGTAAATTTTTCCTCTCGGCTTGTAGTTTTCCTTGTGTTTGCCTTTATCCAGTTGATCGACCTGTTTTCCTTGTCGGATTGCCTGAGAAATATCAGTCATAAGCCCTTATGTTTTCCCCTAACGACGATCAATTTTCTCCTTACCCCTGTCACTGGTCCTTTTATCTTCCTGAGCCCTCATCCAGTCATCCAAGTAATCGTTCACAGGTCGCAGTCATGAGCACCAAGTGCAACACTTGGTGCCTTTTAATGTGGATGGAAATCAAGCGGGCAAGCAAGATCAACTTTCAATGGCAGAGATCCTTCAAGCAGATCAAATCAACGACCATCGAGTAATCAGGACCATACAATTGCACGAAGTATAGCATCAGCCAAAGGTCTGAAATCGTGAAGCCATCCTAGTCGTTGATCCTAAGGGGAACGTGAGGAAGTATCAACATTTCACTTACTTGCAGAATGTAGCAGTCAAAGGGCAGAGTCTTGAGGACTCGCAAAAAGTGAAGTCGCAATATAATCAGGGCCATCCATTTATAATCAGGACGTGTGGCGCAGGATCTGAACCACGAAAAGGTTCTTTTCAGGAAGGTTGAGGTGAGAAGGGCTGATGGTCCGAGGTCCCAAAATGTCGATATGATCTGGGTCGTTCGATGTGAAGAGACACGTTTCACTCGATCCGAGCTATCGTGATTTTGCAGCTTGGAGATTTCTGCATGGAGCATGACGTGAACTCGCGAAATACAAAATTGCGACGCGCATGAGAGTTAGGCCCATGATCACAACCCTGGGTCATATAGAAAGTGGGGCCATAAGAAAAATAAGAGCCCATTCAAGCAATGGGTGGTCAAAGTTGTTCAAGGAAATGATTGTGGCTGTCATAATTACACTGAGTCTGGCCATTGATCCAGATGGGCGGTTTCGCGATTTCGAGCATCAAAATATTGGAAATCAAGGGGAGTGAGAACTCCCGAAATGCGAAATCTCGAGATTTCATATGGATAAACGCGAGGTCACGGCCTACATTCGCATGGGGAAAAGGAAAAGGATTTGTGCAAGATATCAAAGTGCCCGAGTTGTTCACAGAGAGGGATCTGTGTAGCCTCGAGGTGCCAGAATTGCCCCAAAGGAAGTGTGAGCTCGCCTATAACATTCATGGGTGTCAGGCCTCATCCTGATCCAAATAAAAGTATTTAATGAAAATGGGGAAGGTGGTTGAAACCTCGTTTCACCACATAAATGCAAATATTGGAAAATATGGCCATGGAGGGTAGACTGTTAGCCGAAAGTTCCCTGTCATGGATTTTCTTGTGAATCCCATATCGATCTGATCTTGCATCTAACAGAAGAATGCAAGTGCATCATGACAAAAGAAGGTGTAGACGCAAGACTTGAATACAATGACCAAAGCGTGCTTCTAAAGGGAGAAAGTTGCTTTGAGTATAAATACTCAGTTTTGATATTTTGTTAGGGTCGATGGTAGAGCAAAGCTCCCGTATGGTAAAGTTTTAATGAAGCTTCTAGTTTTCTGGTTATGTGTTGTAGTCTAAGACTTCTTGTTTAATGACAATCAACTTTCTTACTCCGTCTTATATTCCTCTTTTACTGAGAGAGTTAATGAATGATTGATTCACATGGATTTTTGTGACTATATTATGATGAATGTTCGAATGTAATGTTGTTATGATTTCTTTCAGTATCCTTGAAATTTGAATCCAAGAGGACCTTATGCTTAATTTTTTCTTCCTTAGGCTACTGGAAAGCCTGATGTTCACGCGAGACCTCTACGTTTTCTCACTGAAGTATTCCTCCTACTCACCCTTACTACAACCTACTAACTGAAGTTAAACCAAGACCTCACCTTCTTGTGCATATCAGCCCAGTTCTCTGAGTTAAGACGATATTTTATTGAGATTGCACCCATTTAAACTTTTAATAACCAACCTGTGACATAAAATTCTGATGGGTATCGGGCTTACCTCTACAACAATCCATAGGTGACTTCCGTTGCTAACATTTCTGACACCGTTATCGACGATGAAATTGAAGATTTTCCCTAGGATTGAACGACAAAGATTACTAGTTCTAAAGGTGCATCAGGACTTAGTACATCAAAGATTGTAGTTGTGCACCTGGCGACTCCACTGTGGTGAATCCATTGACACAAATCCACTCATGACTCCACGGTTTCAGTTGTGGATTCTAGAGGTAGACACATGAGGTTTACTTCACTGTTGCCTTTAAAAACACCTGAAGTTGACCCAAAGAAAATTGTTAGAAATGGAAAGGCCCTTTGAAAAGGTACTTCTATTATTGAACCAAGTATTTCTGAAGATTTTTAATGTCCTCCTTTAGAAACTCCAATATATTCTTTTCATTTTCCTATCATACCATCTGTTGGAGTTTCCTGAACTTTAAATTTTGGGAGTGTTCCTATTAAGCTCTCCCCTCCTGGTCTAGGATTGGAGAGATAAATCCTTGTCACTCCTATCTCCCCTGAAGTTGTACCTTGGTCTAGACCCCAGACCTCGGAAGATTTTCGCACTCCAAGTTTTATTACTCCTCCTCCTATTAGAATTACTGATTTTGTAGAAAGGGAACCCTCTTTTCCCCTAAGCCCTGTAACCTTTTCTCCACGTCCTCTGTTGTTTCCCTTTCCTCCTGGAAGCTCAGTTCCAGTCTCCCCTGTTTGAACCCATTCCCCTCCTAGTTCTCCTCCACCTATTATCCCTATGGCAGGTGCTAATCCTCCTAAAAATAGAATGGATGCCATAGTGGCTACTAGATATGCCCCCCTGGTCTTACATCGGCCCATGAATGCTCTCCCTGTTGAAGATTACCTAAAATGCATGCCTAAATTCACTAGAGAATAAGACATAACTATTGAAGAACACCTTGTTTCCTTATACAGTTATGCGGACAATCTAAATATTGAAAATGAAGATGTCTGGATGAGATTCTTTGTCTAGAGCCTTGATGGTGAGGTTATAAAATGGTTAAGGGAATTGACCCCTGGGTCTATTGATGGGATTGAGGCTCTAGACGATGTTTTACTGAGGCAATGGGGAGATAAAAAAGACTTTATGTATTATATCACAGAGTTTGGGTCCCTAAAGGGAAAAGAAGGGGAATCTATCTCTGATTTCTCCAAAAGATTCAACAAAATGTACAATAAGATCCATGTTGAGATAAATCCTACAAAATCCTCTTCCAAAATCACTTATGCTAGTGATTTTGACCCCGATTTCTGCCTCCTGTTGAGAGAAATAAGAGATACTTCCCTAGCTCATATGCAATATGCAGCCCTAGAGGTAGAATCTAATGTGTTAGAAGTTGACAAACTAAGAAATAAAGCTGACCGAGACAAAGGAAGGGGAAGATCCAAAGCCTCAACATCTAGTTCTTCTGCACCTCACCCTCAAGTAGATGAATTGACCAATATGGTGAAGTCCTCGTCTTTGTAAATGGAGAAGATGAAATTCAAAGGGAAGAAAGGTTATAAGAATGTTCAAAATGATGTTAATAGATCCAGCTTCAGAAGATCACACAATGCCCCTCAAATACTCCAAAGAGAGTCTGAAAACATATATAGGGATGATCAAAAAATCCAAACCCCCCTCCAAAATAACCTTGTTGTTGATGAAGAGAGGGAGGAAGAAGAGCTTGATCCTAAAATCCATTGTCTTGGAGACACCTCCCCATTTCCCCATTTGACTCAATATCCAGATGAATAATCCCTCATGAACAGTCAAATAAATGAGCTAAGTAAGGGTGAGAGCTCCAATAACAGTTCCAATAAATACAATATCAGGTCTAAAAATAAAGAAGGGAATTCTGACGTCCCTAATCATCCCTCCAGAGCAGAGAATCCTGCCAAAGATGCAACAAAAAACAACAAAGAAAAGAAAGTTGAGAACCCCTCACTGATACCCAAAGACCCCATCCCATAAGTGAGAGAAATTCTAAAACCCCTTTCCTCCTTCAGCTTTGAGCATGAAATTAAAAAGATTAGAATCCATGTGCCCCTTGCAGAGCTAGTCAGACATGAAGATTTCAAAAAATCCCTCTCTAAGCTGTTACAGTATGAGCGATCTTTCCATTCCACAGACTTGGTAAATCTTCAAGATGAAAATCCAGAAGTCATCTTAGGTCCTATGGTAGAAGGTAGAGATTATTCATCCCCTCCCTTCTATACATCACTGAACATACATGATAAGGTGTTGCATAACTATTTGATGGACTCAGGGGCATCTCATAATATCATGCCCAAAATTTTCATGGAAGAACTCAGATTAGAGATCACAAAATCTTATCATGATTTATATTCCTTTGATTTGAGGAGGGTGCAATGTCTTGGGGTCATCAAAGATTTGTTCGTGACCTTGTTTCAACTACCCATGAAAAGTGTGGTCAAGGATATCGTAGTGGCTAATGTTCCTCCGAAGTTTGGCATGTTATTTTCAAGATCTTGGATTAAAAGACTTGGGGGAACCTTGCAAATGGACCTCACAAATACTACCATTCCAGTATTCGGAGGGGAACATAGAAGAATGTACAGAGAGGCTCAGTTGGCCTACATTATCAATGATGAAGTAGACCCCACCAATCATCCTATCTTTTCCCTTGACACTGATTTGGTATCTAGTTTGTTACAACTCACTGATAATCTGGAAGATCCTCTTGAAATAAGAAAGAAACCCATTTCTTTTCATGAAATACCTACCCCAACTACTTCTGTGTGGAAGATGTTCTTCGACAGAGCCTCTTCTAGAGAAGGTGATGGTGTCGGAGTAGTTTTTGTGTCACCTTGTCAAGAGGCCATACCTTTGTCCTACAAACTAGAATTTGAAGCTACCAATAATGTAGTAGAGTATGAGTCTATTTTTTTGGGTTTAAGGGCTGTGAAAGACATGGGGATTGAAAAGCTAGTAGTATTTGGAGATGTTGAACTAATTGTTCATCAGGTAAAAAATGTTTATCAAGACAAGCACCCTAGGCTAATGACTTACAAGAATGAGGTGTGGGACCTAATTGACAATTTCTTCTCGGCCTTCAACATTTCATTTATTCCAAGAGAGGAAAATACTATGGCTGATTCTTTGGCCATCTCAACGAGCCAGTTCAGGATCCCACTGCCACCTAAGCTCAGGTATGATGATGAGATTAGATATAGGCCCTCTGTACCTAACAATATCAAGCATTGGAAGGTATTCGAGGATGATCTTGAAATCAAAATATTTATTGAGTCAGTTGATGAGTTCTCTGCATTACATATTGATCAGGATCATGATGTCGAAGGTGACCCTTCCCCCGAAATATTTTTGAATAAAATTGCTAATAACCATATTGTTAAACTGCCTAGAAATCATATTCTGAAGGGAATAGTCCCGTTAGAAAGATTGTTCGATGGGAATGATTTGGCAGTAAAGCTTAAAGGTCCAACTGAGGATGTTGATGTAGCCGAGTGCAATATTGGTACAGAGGAGGATCCAAGGTTCGTCAAGTTATCAAGCATCATGTCAAGGGAGTAGAGGGTTGAGTATGTTGAGCTATTAAAAGAATTTTTTGATGTGTTTTCCTGGACCTATGAAGACCTCAGAACATATGACATGGTCGTCATTGAGCATAAGATCCCATTGGGAGAAGAAGCCAAACCATTTAGGAAGAAATTAAGATCAATAAATCCTATGTTGTTGCCTATTATGGAAATGAAGGTAAAGAAGTTGTTGGATGCCCAAATAATTGTCCCTCTGAGATATTATGAATGGGTATCCAACCTAGTCCCAGTGAGAAAGAAGAATGGAGAAATCAGATTATGTGTCGATTTCATAAACCTGAATAGGAGATCCAAGAAGGACAATTATCCTTTTCCAAAGATGGAACACATGTTGCAAACGGTGACGAGTGCACCCATGATCTCCATGATTGATGGATTTTTTGGCTACAATCAGATTTTTGTCCTGCCTGAAGACATAGAAAAGACAACCTTCACCACTCCTTGGGGAACATTCATGTATGCCAAAATTCCCTTTGGATTGATGAATGTAGGAGAAACCTTCCAGTGAGCCATGGATATCGCCTTTATTGGAGAAAGAGATAAATTTGTGGCCATCTATCTGGATGACATAACAGTCTTCTACAAATCTGATAAGGAGCATTGTCAACATCTGAGAAGGGTATTCTCAAAATGCAGAAGGTTTGGTTTCTCGCTAAATCCCAAGAAGTCCTTGTTTTCCATGCAGGAAGGAAAAATTTTGGCACACATTGTATCAACTGAAGGGGCCAATATTGATTCATTCAGGGTAGAATCTATTCGAGTCTTATCACTTCCCAGATCCAAGAAATAAGTTTAGTCCTTCCTAGGAAAAATAAATTTTCTGAGAAGGTTTGTTTCAAATTTTTCTGAATTGGTGAAGCATATCACAACCATGCTCAAGAAGGGGAACAAAGTAATATGTACTGTTGAGTCCATATAATCCTTCAACCAAATCAAGAAGGCACTAACCAAAGCACCTGTGCTTATCAGTCCTGATTATTCCAAGGATTTTCTGGTTTTCTCTTTTGCTTCATTTGAAACAATGACATATGTTTTACTACAAAAGAATGATGAGGGTTGGAACAACCTATTTCCTTTTTCAGCAAAGCATTAAGAGATGCAGGGATTAGATATGACATCATGGAGAAGCAGGCCTATTCCTTGGTGAAATCTCTTAAATCTTTCAGAGTCTATGTGTTACATTCGAAGGTCATCACATATGTTCCTTCGTCTTTTGTGAAGGACATTCTCATCTAGTCTAACATAGATGGGAGAAGGAGCAAGTGGATTTCCAAAATCCTTGAATTTGATCTGGAAATAAAACCCACCAAACTGATTAAAGGATAAGGTTTAGCCAAGTTGTTGGCCAAATATAATTGTAAATATTTGGGGGTTAACTTCATCAACACTTTCTCATACAATTAGTAGGCTAAGTTTCCTGATAGCAGCCCTCAGGAAAACCCTCCATTAGCAAAATGTGCCTGGTATAAAAACATTATATATTTTATGCAAGAGTTAAGACCCCCTGATGGTATGGGAAGAAGCAAGGAAAGAGATTTAAAGCTCAAAGCAGATAGATATTCCCTTATTAACCAAGTATTGTACTGGAAGGAACCTCTAGGAGTTCTCTTAATATGTTTATACCCACAGGAGGCCCAAAAGATTATGGTTGATTTCCATGACAGCCTATGTGGGGGACATCATTTCTGGAAAACAACAACCTAGAAATTCTCAGAGCTGGGTACTACTGGCCTACTATATTCACTGATGTCTGTGCAAAAATCAGGGCTTGTATTGAATGCCAAAAATTATCTAGAAAGCATCAACTCAAGTCTTTTCCATTGAAGATTGTACTAGCTTCAGGACCTTTTCAGCAGTGGGGCTTAGAATTTATTGGGGCAATTCATCCCTGTTCAAGTGGTCAATACAGGTGGATCCTAACTGCAATAGATTATTTTACCAAATGTATAGAAGCTATCCCCAAAAGGAGTGCTTCTCACAAAGTGATAATTGGTTTTCTTGAAGATATTATAGCAAGGTTTGGGTGCCCGAATAGAATTGTTACTGATAATGATACATCCTTTAGGGCCGAACCATTGATCAAGTTTTGTGAGCAGTTCAAAATTTCATTGATCCACTCTACCCCTTACTATCCACAAGGCAATGGATTAGCAAAGTCCTCCAACAAGAGCCTGATAAAGATCATCAAAAAACTGTTAGAGGACAACAAGAAAGAATGGGATTCGAAGCTCAAATTTTCTTTATGGGATGATAGAGTGACAACAAAGAGGTCCTTGGGCATCTCTCCCTTCCAACTTATATATGGGACTGAAGAAGTTTTTCCTTCTTAGCTTGCCCTGCTTGTAGAAAAATTATTCCAAGATTTCCAAGGAGAGCTTGATGACATGATCAAGAGAATTCATCATCTGGTAGAAGTGCGGTAGACTAGAGAGTGGGTGGTGGGTAGAGCGCATGACCGCTAGAAGAAAATCAAGCAAGCCTTTGACAAGAAAGGAATTAAAGAGGATGGATTTCCAGTTGAGACATCTAGTACTCAAGTGGGATGCACCCAAATAGGACAAGGGAAAGCATGAAAAATTTGAATCCTTTTGGATCGGCCCCTTCCAAATCTCTGAGAATTTCCCAATAACACTTACAGGTTGCAAGATTTGAAGGGAGACGAAGTCTTTGGTGGCCCTGTAAATGGGCACTTCATGAAAATATTTTTTGTTTGAAGTTGTAATTGGCGTCCCACCATTGTAAATATCATCTTTGTTTTATGTTTATTTTATTTTCAGTAAGAGACTCCATAACCCAAAGAAAAGGCACTGGAGTTGTGCATTCTTGGCATCTCACAGGGAGCATGCCATACCCTATGGAGACAATGTTATCACATAAACTTGGCCAAACCTTAAGGGTCTGTGGATTCTACCTAAGTTTGTATTTTTTCCTGTATCTCCTCCTTTTGCAGACCCCATTGTAAATTTTTCCTCTCGGCTTGTAGTTTTCCTTTATCCAGTTGATCGACCTGTTTTCCTTGTCGGATCACCTGAGAACTATCAGTCCCAATCCCTTTTATTTTCCCCTAAGGACGATAACTTTTCTCCTTACCCTTGTCGCTGGTCCTTTTATCTTCCTAAGCCCTCATCCAGTCATCTAAGTAAATGTTCATAGGCCACAGTCATGAGCACCAAGAAAAACACTTGGTGTGGTTTAATGTGGATGCCAATCAAGAAGGCGAGCAAGATCAACTTTCAACGACAGAGATCCTTCGAGAAGATCAGATCGATGGCCATCGAGTAATCAGGACCATACAGTTGCACGAAGTATAGTGTCATCCAGAGGTCTGAAATCATGAATCCATCCTAGTCGTTGATCCTAAGGGACGTGTGGCACAGGATCAACATTTTGTTGACTCACAGAATGGAGTGATCAGACGGAAGAGTCTTGAGGACTCATGAAACGTGAAGTCACGATATAATCTGGGCCATCCATTTCAAAAGGACACATGGCACAGGATCCAAACCACAGAAAGGGTCTTTTCAAGAAGGTTGAGGTGAGAAGCGTCGATGGTCTGAGGTCTCGAAATGTCGATATGATCTGGGTCATCCGATGCAAAGAGATGTGTGTCACTCGATCCGAGCTGTCGCAATTTCAAAGCTTGGAGATTTCATCATGGAGCACGACGTGAACTCTTGAAGCATGAAATCATGACACACTTGCGATTTGGGCCCACGATCACATCCCAAGGTCATATAGAAAGTGGGGCCACAAGAAAAATAAGCGCCCATTCAAGTAGAGGGTGGTCAAATTTGTTCAAGGAAATGATCGTGGTTTTCAGAATTACACTGAGTCCGACCATTGATCCAGATGGGCCGTTTCAAGATTTCGAGAATTGAAATATTGGAAATCAAGGGGAGTGAGAACTCTCAAAATGTGAAATCCCTAGATTTCATATGGATAAGTGTGAGGTCACGGCCCTTGGTCGCATGGGGCAAAGGAAAAGGAGTTGCGCAAGAGATCAAAGTGGCTGAGTTGGTCACAAAGAAGGATTTGCGTAGCCTTGAGGCTCCAAAATTTCCCCAAAGGAAGTGTGAGCTTGCCTGAAACATTCGTGGGTGTCAGGCCTCATCCTGATCCAAATAAAAGTAGTTAATGAAAAAGGGGAAGGTGGTTGAAACCGTGTTTCACCACATAAATGGAAAGCATGTAAAATCTAGCCGTGGAGGGAGACTGTCAGCCGGAATTTCCCTCTCATGAATTTCCTTGTGAAGCCCATACCAATCTGATCTTGCGTCTGATAGAAGAATGCAAGTGCAACCTGACAGAATAAGGTGCAGACTCTAAGCCTTGAATGCAATGACCAGAGTGCGCTTCTGAAGGGAGAAAGTTTCTTTGAGTATAAATACTCAATTTTGATATTTTGTTAGGGTCGACGGTAGAGAAAAGATCCCATATGGTAAAATTTTAATGAAGCTTTTGGTTTTCTGGTTATGTGTTGTAGTCCAATACTTCTTGTTTAATGAAAATCAACTTTCTTACTCCATCTTATCTGCCTTTATTACTGAGAGAGTTCATGAATGACTAATTCACATGGATTGTTGTGATTGTATTATGATGAATGTTCCAATGTAATGATGTTATGATTTCTTTTAGTATCCTTGAAATTCAAATCCAAGAGGACCTTGTGTTTAAGTTTTTCTTCCTTAGGCTGCTGGAAAGCCTGATGTTCATGACAGAGCTCTACATTTTCTCACCGAAGTCTTCCTCCTACTCACCCTTAATACAAGATACTGACTGAAGTTAAACCAATACCTCACCTTCTTGTGCATATCAACCCATTTCTCTGAGTTAAGACGATATTTTCTTGAGATTGTGCCCATTTGAAATTTTAATAACCAACTTGTGACATAAAATTCTGATGGGTATTGGGCTTACCTATGCAGCAATCCATAGGTGACTTCCAGTGATAACACCTATTGCAAGGTAGACCAATATTGATCCAGGTCTTCAAGATCAGACCAACATTGCTTTGAATTTGTTTAACACCATTTTAGACACTGCTAATACTCGGGCTGAGATTAATCATTCATGGGGAGAAATTGAAAGAGACATTAGTGCCCAAGAACGTTGAGAATCTAGACATAGACATCTTATAAATCAACAATAACCTTCTTGTTCTTGCAACCTTGGCCTTGTTTCATGTCCATAGACCCTCATGTTTCTAGGAGAAGAAGAGGCTTATCACTTGAAATTAATCCTATTGATGAAATAGGAAGAAGGAACATTGTGTTATCTACCCAACAAAGTTCTCTAAGGATAACTTTTTCTGATTCTTCCAGTTTGTTTTATTTTCCCTTACCTATCATCCACAAGATGGCATCTAGTGTTGGCTCTAGTGGCACTGGAAGTGCTTCCTCCTCTTAGTCTTCAGCTTCATCAGTGATTGGTAGCTTATATAACCACCATATCCATGTCCAATCTACCATAAATCCCACCAAAGTCATCAAAACGTATGGGCTCTTTCAATTTGAAGAAGGTGCCACAACCACACCATGGCATGTTTCCTCTCCTCTTAACCTAGCACCTGCTACTCATCCACTTCCTAAATTCAAAGAGAATATTCCTAGGTTTTCAAGAAATAACATTGTCACTACAAATCAACACCTAGTGGAATTTTCTAATACTTTTCACAACATAGGAGCCAATGACAACGACACTTGCATGTGCTTATTTGTCAATTCCTTGGAAGGAAAGGTTGCGACCGATTTATTTGATCTTCCTCCTAAGATTTTTTCTACTTGGGAGGAGTTAGTATATTGGTTCAAATCCACCTATGGGAAGCCTAAAAGCCCAACTGAGTAGTTATGGGAGTACAATAACATCGCCTATAAGGATGGTGAGACCATCAAGTCCTTCAATTTGTGTTTCACTAAGTTATACAATCAAATCCCTGAACTCATTCGACCTTAGAACCAAGCCGCTTTCATGCATTACCTTCCCCCTATCATCATAGGCTTGAGGAAAAATCCATTGATAACCTCGGTTCCACTCTGCATACTTGTTTAGAGTATTAAGAACAACTTGAAAGAACAGGTCTTCCTCAGGGAGAATCGGTTAAACAAACAGACATGTCTGCCCTCTTACAACTAGTACAAGATATGAATAATCGTATGATAATGTATGAGAGAAAAGGAAATGTCTCCCCTCTCACCCCTGGAATTTCATCCTCTTCTGCAACCCCTTTAGAAATCCAATTGAAAATAATTTTCAGCCTAAATCTATCATGCCTCAAAGTTGGTGTAATGTTTGTGTGGAACACCATGAGGAAAACACATGTGAGGTAAGGAACAATGCCAGAGATAAGATCTTTGGTAAAATACCAGAAACTACCATCATTTCACTAGATTTTTCAGAGACAGAAGATGTCATGATCATCAATACTAGCAACAAATACTATGCTCCAAAAGGCAAATATGATCCTCCTCACAATTCTTCTAGCCCGAGCTCATCCTCACCAACTGCTATTGTTCAGGCTCCTAAGGTTCCTGACATTCAAGGAATTACCTCCCCTCTCCCCTCTTCCAAATACAATATTATGAATCAGTTGGCCAACATCAAATAATATGCCACCCTTCTAGACAAGGTTTTCATCCCTAAACAACAGAGACATCTAAAACAATTCATGGAAGGAAAATCTTCCATTGTAGCCAACCTTTCTGAACAGGAAAATGAGGAGGATTCATTTGTAAATAAAGTATGTTTACATAACTTTAGATACCCTGTAAAAAATCCCCCTTTTTATATTTCTGTAAAGATTATGGATAAGATTTTCCATTGTTTCCTCATTGATGGAGGTTCGGGCCCAAGTGTAATGTTGAAGATTACTATGGAAGAGATAGGAATTTCTTGTACAAATGAGAACGCCAGAAGCATGCTCTCTTATAATAGTCTACAACAAACAACCATAGGTGAGATTTAAGATGTGACCTTAGTTTTGTGCGCACACCCTGAAATAAGGACAACCCTTAGTATTCAGGTAATTGATATGCCAATAAGAAACTAATCAATCATCTTAGGAAGATATTGGCAAGATTTGATGGGTGGATACCTCTCACTCGAAGGGACATGCTTATCCATTACTCGGAATGGTAAGAACATTATAGTCCTTAGAGAAGGAAGAATTTCACCTTACATAGAGAGTGTTCCATAACCTAATGTGAACTATATCGAAGAGGACCTAGGGGTGTATTCCATATTTTCTAAGGAGGATAGCATTCCCTTGGAACAAATCGATATAGATGATGGTATGTGGCACATGCACTTTGATGGTTCGTTCTCTAGTGAATATAATGGAGCTGGAATAATCTTGTACTCTGTTGTGGGGAAAATTCATAGATTTTCTTACAGGTTGGAGTTTGCTTGCACAAACAATGTAACTAAATTCAAATCTTTATTATTAGGCGTTTAAAATACCTATAATCTTGGTTGGGGTCACCTTTCAATTTTTGGAGATTCTGAGCTTTTTGTGAACCTTGTACATAATGTATACTCTCCTAGAAACAAGTTGATGAAAAAATACACCCAAACTGTTTCGGCACTTATCTCAAACCTATTATCTTTCAACATTACTCATGTTAAGAGGGGATTGAACTCAATGGTTGATTGGTTAGATGTTTTTGCAGACTCTCCTAATTGAAAACTTCTACCACACAGACCTGATTGTACTTTTCAATCTCTATATCATCCACATATCCCTGACAATACAGAATCTTGGCAGGTCTTCCCTAGCGATGAGAGCATCTGTGCTTTCCTTCAAAATGAACCTTATAAGCCCAAGGAAACTATATCCATAGAAGATAACAAGATTCCAAAAGGCTTGACTCCTCTAGAGAGTTCATTTTCATTGAGTGATGTAGGAAATAAAGAGAAACATAAAGAAGAGGAATTGAAAAGGAAGGTGGGTGAAACCATCTCCTTGAGAATTGGGACACTCGAATCTCCAAAGAATGTTAAAATAGCTTCCCAATGTTCTGATGAAGAGAAAATGAAGTTTTCCAAGCTGCTTGGTGAATTTCAAGATGTCTTTTCTTGGTATTATGGGGATATTTGTGGTTTTGATCATGCTCTTATACAACATGCCATTCCCATCAAGGAAGCAACTATTTGAAGGGAGTTGGAAAAAATATTGAAGGCTGGAATTATCTTTTCAGTCAAATATTTTGAATGGGTTTCCAATTTGGTTCCTGTTTGGAAAACAACTAGTCAGATCAAATTATGCGTTTATTTTCACACATTAAATCAAGCTAGTGTAAAAGATCACTTTCTTCTCCCTAATATGGAAATGATTTTACAACAGGTTGCAGGGTCACATATGATGCCCTTACTTGAAGGTTTTTTTGGTTACAATCAAATCAAGATAAAGGGGGCAGATACATACAAAACCACCTTTATTAGCCATTGGGGCACCTTGACTTATGAACGTATTCCTTCTGGCTTATCTGATGCAAGTGCCTCTTTTGAAATGCCTATGCAGGTAGCTTATGAAAATTTGATTGATGTTATTATTCGTATCTATCTTGATGATATAATCATGTACTCTAAGGGACTATCAATTGTCTCGAAGTTTAAAAAATTATGGCTGGGTCCTTTCAAGATCGGTTTTGTTCTGGGTAAAAACTCTTACATTTTAAAAGATTAACAAGAGCAATTGTTTTCCTACAGCACTAACATTTCTCACTTAAAATGCTACATGGAACCAACTTGAAATTTTCAATGATGTTTGGTTTTCCAGTATATTAGTAGTCTAGTTCTGTTTTCATTACTGCTTTCATTTCTTTTTTTATTAAATATCTTTCATATTTCTTTTGCGATTATGTCATTTTATTTTTGTTGTTATAAATTTTGTAATCCCATTTCTGTGGCGAATTTTATTTCTTTTCATCTTTTTAGTTTAATTTTGGTCAAGAATAAGATGTTGGATCAGTTCTTCCATAGTGACACTCCTGCAAGGTATTGTTAGTTAATAAAAATCAAGCTTACACAGTTGTTACGATGTTCCCCCTGAAAGCATGATTGAATTTGCTATCTACTTTCACTATTGTCTTATAAAAAATCGGTTATCTCCCGCTTTTGCTTTCCATTTCTTCATCCATTTGAGAGTTAAGTTAGAGAGTCCATAAAGTTTTCTCTTGAAAGCAAATTCTGGTTGAATGATTATGCATACAATGATAAACCCCTTCATACTTAACATTTTTAATGAGTTATTCCCAAATTCCCAGTCATTTTTCCATTAAATCCGATCACTTCCCCTTGTTGCATAATCATTCTGGTTATAACTTCTTGATCCGTTGTTTTTCTTCTACGAAACCATATGTTTTGAGTTCTTATCTATTGGAAATAGATTTCCCTGTGGAGTCACCAATTTGATGACGATAAAAATCGCAACGAGGATTTCTCCCACGAAGTATTGCTAAGCCTATTATTTAAACTATGTTAATGATATATAATATTAGTAGGTGGGACCCCCTTGTAGACTGGAGGATCAAAGATAGTCTTATCACACACGTTATGTTGTTGTTTCGATGCTTCTTACAGGGTTCTACATGATTGATGATGAAATATTTTCTTTGTTTGTGACATAATGGTAGATGGATAATGCATTTTATGTGTTGGTTCTGTTGCTCTTAGCTCTAAATTCCATGTATGAATGACTTGCATTTACTTTTATTACATTTGGTATTGTTTCCATGATTCATTACCTATTACACATGCACAAGATCCATGTTATTAATAACAAGAGACAATAGAAATATGGACTAAATCCAAGAAAAGGGAACTATGCTATACTATGTGCAAATGAAGTTTAAAGAAATTAATATTAGTCCTAACTAGCTATGTTGGTGGTTATACGGTTTGTATTAATTTATATTGGGCACATTTGATATATGCAACTATATGATTTTGGAAAAGGTTAATATGGATTGGGTGGCGCAATTGGCAAGCAATGTGTGCAAATTTCGATGCATGGAATTAATCGTATGGATTAATGGTATGGTTTGGGTGGCTTTCGTGTACTACGAAATTGAATGAAATGGAGGATGGAAGTGACGTGCAATAAACGCATGTCACTCCGTACTTCTCCCACTGGTCATCACCCTAGCATGTTTATTGTTCATTTTTTTTTATTGTGGTTAAGCTTCGAGATTCAGGCGGGGAAGGAATTGCTCGACTAACTCTCATTTTTAAGGCTATTGGTTACAAGTATGGTTATTTTCCCCCATCCATGAATATGCTATGTGTATGAAATGAACGTTGGATCGAGAATGTGTTGATCTATGTTTTCTTGAGGTTGGAAAATGTGTAAACACGTGGTGTTTTCTCTGGAATGACTATGTGTGTTATTCATTTGGAAAAATCAATGATTGAAATCACGATTTCATTGGTTGTTCTGTATGGCGGAAACAGTGATGGCTCTATGTTGTCTTTATGGGTTCTTTTTGGATGGTTTCACTATGTTTGGCCTTGCTGGCAGTCTCCTCACAGTTATGGTAACCACACCTGATTGTATTTGGGGCTATGGAGTTGTTGTGTATGTTTCAAACTCCGTTTGGTCACTGTATATCCTCCAGAGCCATGGTCATGGGTTTATTTTTTGTTATTGGCATCAACACAGTTGGTTATTGCATGGCTATTATGCCAAGAAGCATGTTTTAGGTTTTTTGGTAGTAGCCGAGGTCTACATTCCATCGACATTGTTATGTGTTGGTTTGGCTCTTGAGAAGAGCATGAGGGTTATGACTCTGCACGTTCTTGGTATTGGTTGCTCTCTAGTAAGGAATATATGCTCCTCTGCATCATGGTATACCCTACCTGGTGATGAAATGTCACCCTATTCTACAAGGCTAAGGTTATGAGGCTTGTGTCTCCACCATGCTTGTCTCGAAGGTCTCTCACCTACTGTTGATACAGTCGACCTCCAGTATCACTATATTTTGGTGATCAAGCGAACCCTTGATTATTTCTTATGATCATTGGTTGCAGAGTCCGATTTTGATAAACCCAACTAGTCAGGTATCTTTTTAACTGTCATAAGTTGGTTGAGTAATATTGAGAATGGCTTTGATTATTGGCTCGCCTCTATTTGATCGGGTTGTTGGAAAGTTTTAATTGGAAATGGTAATTGATATATAGTTGTTGCATCCTTTTGTTACGACAGTTGAATTGGTAACTCAACATTGTTTAATTGGTTGATTGGAAGTAAGCGTAAATGTACAGGCATAGAGATTCCTCTTTTCGTTATGCGTTGGTTTTCATGTTCCTACAACGTGGTATAAATTGAAGTGGTGATTGTTGTATGTTTAATTTTCCTGATCGAGATTATTGCAATTTGAAGAACTGATGATTGTGACTTGGGTTGTCTAATGTGTATGATTTATGAAGACATCATGCATCGTTTTGTTTCATTGCTAAGAATAATTGTTTGATTGGTGTTGGAATAGTTGTGTTGAATACATAACTTCTTTTATGGATTACTTAATTGGTTTTTCGAACAGTATTCTCTCTTTTCCCTACCATTTTCCCACTTTTCGCACATTACAATTCCCCTCGCCTTCCCATATTCACTATCCACTCCCTATTCTTAAAATTTAATTATAGTTAAGATAAATTATGTATTATGACAGTTAAGGGATCCTGGAGATGAATTACAATGATATATTCCTTTTGTTTAATTTATAGTTGATTGCTTGATGTCTATGAGCAGTAATCATGATATTTTCCCCCTCATTTTAAACATTTTTCACTCAATACAATCCCTCATATATCCCAGAACCCTTGTTCACCCCCTACTCATTGAAAACTATTAAACGGTTTGTATGGATTGGATTGCATGAGTCTGATATGTTGCTGAGCCAAATTTTATTTCATATTTAAAAGAGTTGTCATGTATGGTTGTTAAAGAAACTATTTGATAATAAATTATGAATACATGAATGAGTTTTTTCAGTAGAGGTAGCCATGGTCATGGTAACCGAGGAAGAGGAAATTGGAACAGGGGCCCTAGAAGGCCAAGATTCTCTATACACTTTGATGCAGCCTCACAATAGTTAGGCTCACTATTTCAAGATGGATTTTTTAACTGGATTAGGAAAGGAGTGGTCCAACCTAGGTCTGAAAGGCCTCCCTTCCAAGCCCCACAGGTCCCTGGTATCCCAGTGCCTCCTCATGTCTCATTGCAACCTCAAGTCCCCGAAAACAACAAATGGAAATAGATTGTCCACCCAACAGTCTCCCAACATCGTGGCTAGCCTAACTTATCTCTACCTTCTCCCCCACCTGTTAATCAACATGTCCAAGTTGCCCCTGTCCACTCACCAGTTCAGTCTTCTCATGCAAGAAAAAGGTTAAAAATCAAGGCCCACCGTGCTCTTGACAAAGGATAAGCCAATGTTGCCCCTTCCTCACCCTCAAATGGCTCTGATAAATCCATGTCCTCCCACATGCATTTGAGAGATGATTGCTCTCATGTGATTAGTGAGATTAGTCGTAAAGGCTCCACACATCCTAAGGCAAATTTAGAGAGATCAAAAGGTGACATCAACAACAAGGGAAATATTTCCTCCCAGAGTGGCAAATATGGATTTTAAGTTTTTATTTATTAATTGTTGAGAACAGTTGACTTCTGAAATTTTGGACAACACACTATTTTTGGATATATGGGTAATATATTTTTGGAAATAATTTCAATTATCATTGATATAAATTTTCAAAATATTAAAGTGATGATGGGAGTCACAAGGAGGGATTCTTTGTTTGATTAATTAGTTGTCTTATGATTGTTAAATAACTAAAGGGAGTCACAAGGGGTCCCACCTACTAGTTATTATTTATTTAAAACCCTTATTATGATTTATTTAATTTCCCCCCTTAACTAAAAAGTTGGTTGATTTTTACTTAACTTAACTAAAGAAGTAGTTCAACTACTTCAACCAATTCTAATTTTCTTAAAAGAAAAAGGACAAGGAGGAACAAGAGGAGAATAAAAGGAGAAGCATACTAAGGTTTTCTCTTTGAGTTTTGTTGAGATAATTCAGTTTTCATTCATTCCTTAATTTATTCGAAGGATAATTCTTTTTTATGATGTCAGGGTATTATTGTAGACACTTGTTAAGAAACTTGTTAGTAAGGGATGAATCATATCATTAAGACACTTGTTTTTCAGAGGTGTTGATCTATCTTTGGTAGTCTATGTAGACTTGCATGTTTGTGAATTAGATTTCATGACTGACAAAGGCTATTGTGTAGAGTCGAGTGGGAAGCAATCTGCGGCAAGATAATCCATCTTTTAAAGTTCATTTTTTTTACTTTATGTCATAAGTCCTTTTGTATGTTTCATCAGGGACATCTAAGTTTGACTTTGGTCCAAAAGTTCCTCGAGAAATTTTGTAAAGAGGACGATTATTTTCATGAATTGGAATGAAATAAACGATTGCTTCATGTCTCATCTATTTTGATTATTGACTTGGTGTCTTTACTTCGATCTCTATATTTATTTCAGCATCTATTATGTTCAGAAAATTACATAAATAATGAATTTTTTAGCAAGCTTTTATTTATAAAAAACCATCCTAAGCACTTGTAAACAATACTTGTGAATTAGGATACCAATTTTGATGGATATAAATATAGGGTGATATTCTCATCTATATTGCTTTAGCCAAGTAGGATCTTAAAATGTTTGAGTAAGATCATTTCATATATTTTCTTCAACATGCCTCACCAATCGCAATAATGGAATTGTCATGCATGTCAATTACAAAAACTGAATATGACGTAAATTCAACCTTTTTACCTTTCTGAGTGATCTGATAAACTAAGAGTAGATTCATAGAAAGATTTGGAACATGTAAAAAAATCTCAAAAATGTCATTATGGAGTTCCACTCTTCCCTCTTCTGCTACTGCTACTGTACTATCATCCCCCATGAGAAGAGGGGGTCCTAAGCATGAGCTTAAATAATTAAAAAATGCATCTTTTAGTGCCATATGATGTGATGCACCAGAATATATATTCCATGAATAGAAAGAGGAATTAATAGCAACAAGAGCATAAACATGGCCTTTCTTAAATCCAATATATTCTTCCTTCTTCTTCTTGGATCCTTCAAGAATGAAGTTTCCAAGGTTTTTATGCTGAAGTACTTGTGCCGTAAGATCGATTTGCTTCTTCATGCATGTGGATTCTTCATGTTTTGGTTTATTTAAGTAAGTGCACTTCTTTCCCTTCTTATTATTCTTCTCTTTGGAACATGAAGAATCCTTTAAGGGTTTGGAATATCTCTCCTTCTTTGACTCTAGATGTGATTTCCCCTTTCCTTTTTGTTTGGATTATCCTTTTCTATCATGCATGGTGAGTACATTTTCTTTGGGATACTTGATTAGGACCATATGAATGAATTTTTATTTCTCAAGTGTGAGAGGATCAATGAACTACTCCATGGTAGGAATATTACACTTTGTTCCCAAGAGATATGTGCCAGAATGGAAAGTGGAGACACAAACAACTCATTCTAGTCCTAACTTAGCCAAGATTGTTAGAATAAGTTGGTCTAGTTGTGTAGACTTATCAATACCGCAAGATTTCAAGCTCAATATCAAATATTTAAACTTGGTAAATAAATCATGTGTATTACCAAAAATTTTAGGATCCAAGTGTTTATGGATAAATCCGTAAGTGCGGACACGAACCGATCTCCCTAGATCCACCTGGATCTAGAAAAAAACAGGACAGAATACTACTCTTTCCCTAGATCTAGCCTATTGAGTGAACTAAGAGATAAAAGGAATATGGACATACCTTATGAACGCTTTCCTAAGTCTCTGTTGTTCCAAGCTTTGCTCTGATGCTCTTGCTTCGTTCAGATCACGACAGAACAAACCAATCAAAGTAAAGGCAGATTAATATATTCAATAGCCAGTCTATACATGTGATCAAGGAATCATGTAATAAAGTGACATCATCTTTATGGGAAAGGGACATAACTAGAAAAAACAGACGTATCACTACTTCTTTCCCTAGATCTAGCCTATTTGAGGAATGATAGATGGATAAAGAGGATAGACAATAACATTAGAATTAGATGGGGAAAGGGACATATTACCGTATTGATTAATTGAAAGTGAAACTTACAACCCCAGCTTCTTGATGTCGTAGGTCTCCTTTCTCGATGGCTCCTAGCTCTAACACACACACTTCTGCCGCATGAAGAAAAATCAACCACTCTGTGATGACCTTGCTGTAATCTCTAGCTGCTGTAGCATCGGGCCCATACAGAGTTTCAACAATTCTCCAATCAATCTCTTTCTAGCTTGCTTATGCTTAACCTTTTCCATGAGCAATCTCCCTCAATATAGAGGAGAAGATAGCTTTGCCATACTTGATAGGGAATGATCCCAAGATATCCGGAATGCCATGATTGAACACCCATTCGAATTCATCCCACCCTTCTAGAAGACTTCTAGAAGGTTCCGAGATCTTTAATCTTTCCCTCTTTAAAATGATGTTCTGACTCTTATCCTTGAGTATAGTGCCAGAAATTCGCACTTCAAATGAGAGGCAAATTAAGCGAGAATTAAGCATTCTCGTAGGAGAGTATATGTGCAGCCCGGTGAACTCATTCTTTTAAAATATGATTGAACCGATAAGTGTAACCTTTCTCAGAAAAATGTTCCTATGGAAGAGCTTGATATTTCATCATCATGACATTATCATAACACCATCACAATGAACAAAATTGTGGATAATTGCATTCACCCCAAAGTCCGAGTGGAATCAATGACACGACTCACTTTGTAAGCCGCATGTGTGTCAAGAACCAAGAGCACATCTAATCAAAAAACCTGCAAACAACCAAGCAACCGCATAATATGGTATCCCTTCTCGTGGTAGGTATTCCCATACTTAGATCATATACGGATGACATCATAAACAAAGATCATGGCCACCAATCATACACTGTGGATCCATGTAGTCATTACATAGCATAGCCACCCGAATACACCGTGGATCTATGCATAAATTTTCAATCAAGACGACATAGCCACTTAATCATAATAATAAAATGTGGATCTATGTCACAAATTATACATACCCATCGCAACCTCGATCACAAAGATAATACCTGTGGCTAACTCACTAAAAGCACGAGTTTGACCATGTGATTACATGTGTCAAAGTCTAACATGGCGTAAACCACTTGATTACCCATTGATGCAACCATTAACAAGCGAGGGAAATCACCATTAATGCGTCAATGACTCCCAAGGTACCTGAAGTACAATCCATCGACCGTGAATAAATGATCTGATGTCGAACAACCGACATTTAAATCTCAATCAGGGGTTAATAATGTAAACCCACTGTCGAAAAGCGAGGAAACCTGCCATTAAAGCATGCATCTAAGGTAATCGAATGATTTCTAAGTCTAACTTTATCATGTGACGATGTCGACGGAACAAGACTCGTCATTGTGAGGGCCTTGATGTATCCCCCCATCAATGACATGAAATGAGTAAATACCGTGAGTTTGAAAGTGAAACAGTACGTGGACAATTGGACTTCTTGACACAGGAAGGTCGCATAATCTAAAGGAATGGATAACTACGATGGCCGACTCCAAATCGTAGGTTTTGAATGTGACTTTTCTTGAACATATGAATGACACGCACTAATGATTTGGCAAGCATTGACTCAACACGCATTAATACATGGAAAGACCTTGTTATCAAATCGAATGAGAGACAAAATGGATTACCCAAACCGACTTCGGATGATGAATATGGAGTGTCATGTTCAAGAGCAATTTTACCTCCAATTAATGTAAAGATGAAACATATCCCTTTCCCAAATTTCCCCACCATTTCTGGGGTAATTCCTTTATTTTTACACAAGCTTGAAGAGGATCACATATGCTTGTCGACATAAGCTCATCCTTCGACGAGTCCCTGAAAGTATTTTAACGAACCCTAGGAAGGAGGGTTCGGTCCCATCATGGATCCGCCAATGTTTGTTTAATCCAGTCCAGATAGTAAAACCGGGTTTTTTCATGTTTCAAGAGTCTGAAAATGCATAAAAGAAAACTCATATCCCATAAGGGCCTTCAATGTTTGTTTTATTGAGTCCAAAGAAAGAAAACTCAAAGGTTTTTCAAGATTATAGAGTTTGGAAAATGACTTAAAAGAGAACTCTCTCGCCTTTTGCATAATAGTCCAACGACCAAAAGGGTTAAACTATCACTCAAAGGACGCACACTTCAAATAAATACTTAATGATTGTGAAAGGAAGCAAGATCACTTCGCAATCTTTTCATATTTAGGGACTCGTGAAAAGAGCTTAAAGTCAACTCAAGGGGGTTCCTTTTTCGTAAATTAGTTTGTTGAGACTGAAAAAGTGATAAAGTATCGCTCGATCACGTTCTCAAGTCTAATGCAAGTGCTAGAACAGATAAAAAGGCACTTAAAAAACCATAGGAAACAAACAAAACACATCATATTGCAAAAGTTTTTCGTCCCTAATCATCTGCATTGGGTACCTGCAAGTCATTTACTCACTTTCGTATTAAAAATTAGGGCAAAAGAGTGAATAAATATGAAAAATCCACTTTTACTATGGTAAAAAGTAAATAAAACAAATTTACATTTCATTTTTACCATATGTTTTACCCATTTACCAATTTAGTGCAAAAAACCTCCATTTGACCTCCGATCTTCTTCGTCAAGTTTCGGGAGCTTCGGGGCATCATTCGACGAACCATCTGGATCAGATTGGTAAGTACTCAATTCCCTAGCCTTTCATGGTTTAATTTCATGATTTGACTGGTTAAATTTGAAGTTTTTGATTTAGTTTTAAAACCCTACGCGTGAATGAGGATTCTCGCAGGCTGCCCATACGAGGCCTGCGAGAAGTTCTCATTCCCGCAGGTGGGCTTGAGCTACAGTGCGAGAAGTTCGCACTATACGCTAAAGTCACCTACGAACAGCGCAGATTGCAAAATTTTTAATAATTTTTAGCCAATAAAATCAAATTTTCTCATAATTCAAGTTATTAACTAGCTTCACATGATTGTTATGCAGGTTAATAACTATCACAATGGTGCTTGAATGGAGGGAAAGAGAACACGAAGATGATAATGCCACCGCCGAGAATCACCCACAAACTATTGCCACTTTAAGAGACTGTGGTCTCCTAAAGTATTTCCGCATACCGGGCATGAGAGCCCAAGTGCGATTGTTGGAACATTTAGTCCGGATGTGGGATCCGGATCAGCAGGTTTTTAATGTTGGTATTCACACATTAACGATTGATATCGAGGATATCTACTTCCTGACTGGATTGTCAAGATGGGGTTCTTATGTTAGCTTGATTGGTAACCGCAGGGGCGGTATGAAGATGAGTGAGTATTTCCAAGAGTATTGCGTACCAGAGGCTAAACGAAAAAGAGGTAAAGTGGCCATTTAGGGAGTGACTGATATCACTCTCCGTACCATACTCTTCACCATAGCTCGGATGGTGGGAAGTGCTGCCCCGCATATGGCTCTACAGAGCTATTTTCAGTATGCTCTAGAGTGTGTCGAGCCCCGGGTTTTCAACTGGGCTGACGCTGTGTTACGCAACCTCAAGAAACAACTGACCAAATGCAGGCGGGGAGATCTAAAGAAGTTTGGTTATGGATCGCTTTTGGTATCCTTCTTCTGCGAGAGAGTCCCAGTATATAGGCTTCAGGCTGATTGGTTCTTTTCGAGTCCCAGGGATCCACGGATGTTACGATGCTGCCAGCTTATGGCTAGACATGTGACAAGACCTATTGTCAGTTATGACGACCGCTTTTTCGACTGGCTCCAAGGCCAAGTTGTGATGATAGAGGATTATGCGTATGCTGGCTTGGAATTTCGCGGTGATCCTGACCTTGTCCTTCCTGAAGACGCACAGTGGGGTAATAGTGGTAAGAAGTACACCAACTTTTAATCTTTTATATGTTTTTGTATTTTCATCATATTAAATGTTTTTGGTTTTATGGTTTTATCCGAAGACTAACACCAAAATTTTGTTGATAATACAGATGTTGGGGCATATAGACCTGCCGGTAGTTCTCCTGTTCAACGTCGAGGAGAAGTAGCAATTCCAGTCCTTCAGTATGCCGAGGACTATCTTACAGTGGAGCAAAAATTAGAGGGTTTGATGGCCGATGTTCCAGAGATGCCTCTGGAGGAGATCCCACGACGCGATCAACGTCACACCGTGGGAGTTTCTGCCTCTATGGGTCGTTTGCTCCGTAGAGTTGCTAGGACCTTAGCATGCTATCGTGAACATCATTAGTGATGTCACTTTTTGTAGAAGCCGGGAGCTTCATTTTTGATATTTTGGTCTTCGGACGCATTTTGTAAAAACAAACTTTGATCGTTATATATACATGGGATCTACCGACTTACTTTACATTTGTGTACAATTTAAATGTGTTTGATTTTATAAGTGATTTAAATGTATGTCTAATACATAATTAGCTAAAGCATCTGTCAATGTATTAAGACTTCTCGGAATGTGTTGATATTCTAAGTAATCAAAATGTTGTTCCAAGAGGCGAATCCGCAAGTATATCCTTAATAAAATAGGACTTCGAATAGAATATGCATTACTGAGCTGTAGTACAACCAACTGCGAGTCAAGTCGAACAACCAAATGACGAATTCCTAGAGAGATAGCATCAACCAATAATTCAACCACGGCGCTATACTCTGCAATGTTATTGGTTGCTCATCCAAGACATATACCTCGAAGAGATATGAGTTCGTTTGTCGGGGCATAGATTGCCCAAGCAGTGGAAGCTAGGTTCTGGGTACTACGACTAGCACCATCAGCGAAGCCAATATAAGGTAGAAAAAACTCCGACATCTGGCAAACAAACACAACGTCACATAAGGGTAGAGACCAGATAACGTCAAAAGAAAAACTAAAGTAACACACTCACGCAGTATGATACATAAAATACAAGTACTCATGCACAAATGAATCATGCGTAGTACTTCTTCAAGTACAACCCATTCCTGGGTTCACTCAAAGGTACACCATCATAATCGACTAGTTCATACGCTCCTTTTTCCAAAACTTTACTAACAATATAGGGACCACGCCACATTGGTTCGAATTTCCCAGCTCCTAGGACATCTTTATCCTGTTCATATAGAAGAACAAGATCTCCTTCAGAGAAGACACGAGGTTTCCCATGCTTGTCATACTGTGCCTTAACACGTTTTTTCTGGGCTTCTATTACAAGGGTAGTGTCACGGTGAGTCTCATCTAATCGCATCAAATACAACAGACGTTCCTCTTCGGCAGAAGTATTAGGCAAGAGTTCTACAGCTAGCTTCAAAGACGGTATTTCGCATTCTATGGGTAGAATGTCTTCCATGCCATAAACTAAACGAAAGGGTGTAAATCCCATGGCGGATTTAACAGATGTCCGATATGCCCACAACGCTGAAAACAACATCGTGTGCCAGCTAGTCTTATGTATTTCTATCATCCGTCGAATCATAGTTATGAGAACCTTATTGATGGCTTCGACCTGGCCATTAGCCTGTGGATAATAAGGTGTTGAGCTGTCATGACGAAGGCCCAACTTCTCTGTAAGTTCTGACATCATATAATTCCGAAATTGACTACCATGATTGGTAACGATAGCCTGAGGGACACCGAAACGAGTGATGAAATGGTTAAATAGAAATAACGCTGCAGTCTTCCCAGTATTATCGAATGTCGGCATTGCCTCGGCCCATTTTGTGAAATAATCCACAGCTACAATAATGTAACCATGCCTGATTAGGAGATCATGTCCTAAGTGGAAAAAATGCTCAAAATTGAACTTGCTCAGAATTGGTTGAAGTTGGAATGCCTGGATAGGTCTCGTCGATACGATCCTGCTGGCGCGAACGGCACGCAAAACCGACTCTGCATCACAAAGATATCTCAGTCAGAAATTTCTTATTTCATTATAAAATAAAAAAAATATAATGAAATTATAAAAAAGAAAAATGAAAAATTAAAAAATGAAAACTTTATTGAAATGGGTTTTTGGAAAAAAAATATAAGGTGGGCGCGTAGGCTGCCACCTGGCACTAAGGCCTTTGGTTAATTAAACATATAAACCTTGGCGGGCGGAGCACACATATTATTTACAAACTCATTTTTTGAACACATTAAAACAGAGCCGACGAGATTCGACCATGGGTCGATGCCACAACAGCCCCGCGCCCTAACCACTTGGGCTAGAGCTGCTAGTTATATGGCAAGTGGCACTTTTATTTTAAAAAAGAGCACACATGGTGGAGGCGCGTGGAAAAGGGGGCCAACCCCTAAGGCCCAACCGCATGTGCATAAGACCGCGCAACATGACCAAGCTCTAATTAACTGTTGGCGCATTTTTTGGGCGGACTCCGACAATTTTGATCTTTTTGCTAATTTTGGCGAAGTTAACTTCCACTTTCCCGAATTTAGTGGGGTTTTTGGGGAAAAGAGAAGGGAAGTTTGTTATTGAGAAAACAGGAGCTACAGGAAACCATTCTTCACGTTTTTTGGGTCGATTTTGGGTATTCTCAGTCTTCTGGAGCCAATGGAGCAGGTTGCAGAGCCAACAGAGGTTTCGTTCA
>SNQJ01S0001366.1:466731-573756 GCA_010110895.2 Picea sitchensis
CTGCGAACTATCTTTAAAATATGATTTCTGGAAACTGATAAGTGTAACCTTTCTCAGGAAAATGTTCCTATGGAAGAGCTTGATATTTCATCATCATGACATTATCATAACACCATCACAATGACCAAAATTGTGGATAACACCAAGGTATTCAACTCTACCTCAAGCATATGACTTCTCATCTCATCCTGCTTTTCAAAAATAATTTACAAGGTGATCCAGATTGCATTTGGAGTCTTGCATGTGAAAAAATGAAAACATAGATCAATTGAAATCAATTATGGAAGAAGTCATATGGATTCTTCCTATTGGTTCTCCCATCTGTTCTTCTCAATTGTTGATGTAGGTTATGTTTCTATCCCCATCATCAAATTGTATAGTCCTTTCCTTTTGAGTTGGAATTCAGACTTGGGATTCCAATCAAAACAATTGTATGGTGTGAATATTACCATCAAGTTTTACTAAATAATTGGTGGCATATCCACCTCTCCCAGTATTTCTGAGAAAACCTAAAATTTACTCTCAATCTGCAAGTGAAAAACTGAGAAATCACTGCAAAAATGGAACCTTAAGAGGTTGTCACACATGTCTTTCATACATATAGTGAAAAGACCCTGATTGTCACACTTTGTAGTGTACTATGGTGTGATAGGTAATTTTCAAACCTTTTGAAAAGGAGAGGGTGAGACAACTTCAACTTGTCACACTTTTTGACAAAGAAAGGTTTCAACAATCTCTGTTACATGGATTTTTCTCGTCGAAACTCTGATTTTCCTATTCTTTGGATTGTCTAGTGATCCAAATTATTTTTCGACATGAAATGAGAGTGGAGATATAATAAAGAAATGCACAGAGATATAAAGGATATTCAATAATATAACATAAATGTATCATATATTGAACCATAAACATAGAGATACAGTAATACACGATTTCTATTAATGAAAGAAATGTATAGAGACTGTAAAAATATAGAGTGAAAGACTCGCTAGAATGGTGGCAACTTATCTCTGAGAAGAGATGTGATGGATACTCGCATTCACAAGAAGATGATTATTACAATGAGGATACAAAGGAATTTTTAACATAAGTAAAATCCAAAACCCTAACCACGAAAGATGAAAATCCAAAAGGTTTGCGGGCCCCAATGGGGGGTAGTTGATACGTCAACTTCCAGGGGGCGTAACGTTTTCATACAATCTCCATTTTTGGCTCTCGATACATCATTAGAAATATCTATCTGAGGACTAAAACTACTGATAGCGAATATCAAGTCCGGAACAGACTCATATTCACCGGAGGTTTGATGCCCAAAAAACATCGTTTAGGGCCTCAAAACGACTCTGAAAGTTCAGGACTCAAAAAACTGCCAAAAATAGTAAATTACCAAATTTGCCAGAAAATTGTTTTGAGCCAGTTGGAAAATGTGGGTGGCCACCGATATCCACCTGGATCATATGGCTTTCTCCAAGTTTCACAACTCTGATACCATGTCAATGTTTCATTGAAACCCACATAGGAGACCTAGCTAAAGAAAGTATAAACAAATATTATCAACAAAGAATGAGAGATTCAATATGGAAGAATGAGAAAACATATTCACACTACTCCAATGAGATAATCAATGATGATCATTATTATCATTGTGATCCAATGAATGAGTGGAATACACTCATATATAGGAAATACCATTCCATAATTAAGAAAATAAATGAGTAAGTTATATTTCCTTAGGAATGCATGCATGCATAATAGTGATGATCTAAATAGAAAGTCTAAAATAAAACTAGTCAGTTAACTCCTACTAAACTAGTACTTTGTCGAAAATAGAAATTTATCCAACACTCCAGAGCCAATGGAAACTTGAAAATGGATGAATATAGTCCAATAATGATTGAATGAATTTGTCTAAGAAAAATCACTCTTCAGAGTCAAAAACATGCTCAACAATGAGCACATGCAACGATGGAGGGAGAGATGAGAGAGAAAGCCTAACAATTTCATATAGACTGAGAAGGGTTCACACAAAGAATTGTTCAAAATACAATGCATAGGGGATGCATACAGGTAGGCAGAGTAGTAGAGCAAGAAAAGTATCACAACTAATAAAATCATAGATGATGGGTCTACAGAAGGACGTTTCTATGCATGGGAGGAAAGGAAATGTGGGAGAATTATTATAGACAACAACCATAGGCCCTAATAACTATAGGGATCTGATACCACTGTTGGAATGTGTGAAATATAATAAGCATGAGTTTCATATGCCTCAGAGAACTGGGGGAAATTTGTGGTTGTTCCACAGGATAAACTTCCTAATAAAGGCTATCAAAGTTTTCAAAGGGGCCAATCATACAAAAGCTATCAAATGTATGGTGATTATCAACTATTAAAATTCGAATAGAGAGAGCTAAGTTGTTTGGATATAATGATTATGTAGAGAATGCATAGGGAAGTTGAAAATAAAGATCCATAGGGAGAAACATAAACCCTAACAATAATGCACAATAGATATGGGGGAGTTTATGTCCGTGGAGATAGTCTTGCAGGAAAATGATGGAAGTTGCCATATAGAGGTTAGAGAATGTGCACCCAAGATAGATTGGCAAGAAGAGGATGGAAAAAAAAAAATTATGTAAAAGGGGGATAGATCTCATAATGAGGATGGAAGAATGGCAGAGAATGCTAGCATGTAGAGAACCAAGGCCATTGTGATACCACTATTGGACACATCGGATAAGATAAGCATGGATGTGTATATTCATCAATATGATACAAATATAAATACAATGATGTTGACAATTGGATTTTTATTCCAATATGTCTCTTGGACTCTTAACATCCGTTACAATAGCTTGATTGTTCATATTCTGTGAAGCTCATAACCCTAACAGATTACATTTCCAATAGTGGCCACACATTATATATACATTAAAAATTAATTAAACTGGGGATTATAGTGGGGATGTTACATGATAGGACATTGTTCAAATAGGGTTGATGGCCCAATATACATAGAGGGTTTAGGTAATAAACCAAAAAGGGGTCATGATTAGTTAAAAAGAGAAAAAAAGTTCCCCACTACCTCATAAGTGGTAGTACCTTAAGGGGTTGGGTATGTGATAGATTTGTATCAAGGAAGATTTGCATAGTATGGGTTGCAATTAGTGTAGAATCAATGGAAATTCTATGAAATCAATTAAGTGTGTACAAAAAAATAGGGAATTTCTCTTCACCTACATTACAATGATGCAACATGGTTGTAATGGGGTTGTTTCCTATTGTAAGATTGTAGATTACAACAAAATTTAGAAAGATACTACATTAGAAATCCAATTACACATAGACATACTCAAGATAGAAGAGAGTATTTGGGAAGGTTAACCAACCACTTATTTATTCCATATTCATGAGTATAAGTACATAAAAGAAATGGTTGGAGCAGTTGTACCTGCTCCAACTAATCATTAATTTAGTCATTTTCAGAAATTTACCATTTATTACATGTATTTACAGAGCTTTATCCTCTTTATTACATATATTTATGTATGATCCTCTAATTGCTAGTGAGAAAATCCCCCTATAACTATACCAGGGTTCTAAGTATAGACAGAGAAATGACTCCCTAAAAGTCAATCTAATTCCTACACTACTCGAAACATTCCACACACATGAACAAGAAAGTGATAGAAGATTAAGTAAGAAAAAATACATGTGGTCCAAACGTTTGATGCTGACCTCCTCGAGCTTTGTTGCTTTTTTATATGTTGGTATCCTCCCAAAGATGACCTGCATCAACTACTTAGGAAAACAAGGCTACAAAAACTCTATCTCTATTCATCAATTACGATTAGATATCATTCATAATGCATAAGACAAATAAAATACATAAATATATCATTTGGGACAGGGAAACAGATTCTTTTATTCAATATTCAAAGATTGGAAATTACAACCTTTATAGGTCGACGCTCCACGAACCTGGTTTGGGATCCTCTTGACAATGCTCTAAGTGCACCTTCCAAATTTATTCTCTCAGTATTTGCTAATCACCTCAAGGGAAGGGAACGGATTGTATGGGAGAAAAGGGCTAGAGAGGGAATGTTGAGGCTAACTCATAAAAGGCTACAAATACTTGGGCAAGGAAGGAAAGGGAATTTGGGAAGATTTTCACCGTTCTAATGCTTGATTGTGGAATGAGACCCCAAGACCTCCTTTTATATGACAAAAGGATAGTTATTCGGTTTGGGGATGGGCTATAGCAGGTGAAATGATTGAGAAACCTCTAATAGCCCGTTAATTCCACTGAATTCCTTGCAAATTTTTTATTTTTGCAAATTTTGGAGGTATACGCAGGTTGTTTAGTGTAGCTAGCATATGTACTCAGTATTTTTATCATGAAAAAAGCATATGTACTCAGGAATTAGTGCAACAAGATGCATACATGCTCCAAAAAATTGTTTTTTAAAGAGAGTTCCTCAACAGTGATTTGGAAAATTATGCAAGTAGGAAGGACAATTCCATGTATGCATGAGTAGGGAATTTTACGGCTATAACATATTCCCCCTAATGTGTTGGGTTAGAAGAGAAACTGATGGCCAAATTACATTACAATATGTTTACCATCAAGAATGCACAAAATTGAGTGGGCCCAGGACTAGAGTTCGGGAGGAGACATCTACAAAACAAAAATTATCTCCCAAATGTGGGCATACCCATGCTCAGGATGAACTAAATCATGGCTTCCAATCAAATACATTGCATATCCATGTCATATAAATATGTAAAGTTTAGCCATGAGCAATACATAGTGGATCTACATCTCAAAATCAGTCGAAGATATATAAGTACAATATGCATCTTAAAAAAGATAGTAACATCTGCAGCTGGAGATGAAGTCTTCATAGCTCGAGCAATAACTTCAAGATATTCAAAACTTAGGTGGGAGTGAAATGGGAGTGTAATAAACACTACTCTGAGGTCTTTGACAATTTGTCAGGAAAAGACTAGAGTATATCGATGATCAAGAAAAGAACTTCGTCGATTTTCAATCTGGACTTGACTAGAATCTCGGGATGGATGACTCATGAAAGTCAAGAGACAAATTGTAGAAAGTATGACTCAGGTTGGGTACAACATCCCTTGGAAAAAATCATGAAACATGATAAGACTCAGTCAGCGTAACATTGACAAAATTCTATGATGCAGGAGGCATCACAAACTCTCCATATGTTTGGAAGAGTAACCAAACAGAGGAGGACTTAGCTCTATGTAGCGAGAAAAAATTCCTAAGGTCATACTACATCCTAATGCTTGAAGAAAAAACAAAAGGATATTCTTAGTCTATGGGATACTATCTGTTACACATTATTTTGGTCACCTTAGTGATCCTTTTACAACATGTGTTCATGTTCCCAAAAGAGCCTTCCTTCATGAGAAAAGTGACTGGCTTTCTCTTCCCAAAAACCCTATTAAAGAAGATCGTCATAGGCTGCACTATACGCAGGGTGCGGCGATGCCTAATCACCACCCTCTACCCAGACACTGGTTTGCAACGTAGCCATAGGCTTTCCTATATATAGGGTGCGACAATGCTGAAAGACTAAGAAAAGGTCGAGGTTCACGAAAGTTCTAGAAGGGGATCTTCTATAATATGAGGTGGCTTCTGAATAGATGGGATCTTACTCGCTTCTATGATTTAGTGGGATCATCCTCATCTATTTAACCATCTCTCTTTCCCCTATATAAAGAGGGATTTCTCATGGAAAAGGCTAAGGTTAACGAAGGTTGAATAGGATAACAATTGTATGAGGAATTATACTTCAGTTGATGCTTGAGGGATTCATTTCAGTTCAAGTTATTGAGGATCTTCTTCATGCAAGTTTTGAGCAAGTATGTGTGTTGGAGAAAAGGACCACTAAAAGGGGACCTTGCAACATCAAAGTTGTTTGGTTGTATCTTCCACTTTTACTTAATATAATGTAGCGACATGTTTCTTGATGCAGGAGCATCGCCAACACATCAAGCAAGCCAGCGCGGAAGCGGAAGACAGCTAGACAAGCCAGCACAAATTTTGAAAACACTTGGAAGTGGTTGCATGACCTTAAATGTGTCATTTAAGATGAAGCATACTTGTATATTGTAATGGAACTTAAGCGGATAGCTCTCGTCCTTAGGTAGATAGATGACATTTAATAGAGTTAATGCAAGTAGATAGGAATTGAATTCTAGTTTTGATAGCTTTAGAGTCCAAGAGGGAAAATGGATATAGACACCCTCCTTTGTACATTGTAACATGAGCCTGAGCATAGAGGAGAAGAACATGCAGAGAATTATATGAAGAACACCCATGTACAGATATTTGAATTAATAGAAGGAAGCTTTGATTCAAATTCATGGATATGTGTTGTTTCTCTGTGTATTGATGTTATGCTCATGGATGTTTGCTTCCTGTTATACATTTTATTTTATATGTTGTGTATGTGATTTCATGGTGGAGTTGAAGTCTGGAAGGAAGAGTGAATGAGTTTCAATTGTTTCTCTAATTGAGACAGAGGATTCCTGCAAGGAGTGCAGTTGAATTTGTCCGCAAGGAGTGCGTTGATTGAAGGTTTCAATTAGAGATAACTTTTGTTCTCACTTCCTCGAGATTGTAGTTGGGCACGAAGGAGCCGTGCAAGGAGTGCGCAGGCTAGTTAAAGGTCTCAGGGTGCGAACCTAAGGAAAGTGTAGAAGACTGCTGCTACAGGAGTGCGCAGAGTCGAACAACTTCAACACTTAGATAGGGTTGTAGATTTGTCGCAAGGAGTGCGTGCAGGAGTTCCCTGAGAAGACTTAAAGTCGTGGGAAAAGCTCAGGAGGGATAGGTATTCAAATTTTTTGAAGGACAAAGCACTGAAGAGTTGTGCGTGAAAGGTTGGCAAGGAAGCGTCGCAGGTTGGTGAGTAGGGGAACGAGTCTCGTAGGGAGACACTCCATCATTTTAGGAATTGCATAAGAAAGGGTAGACGGTCGGTATTCTCCGTGGAGAATCTGCGAGTTTCTGTGAGTCGTCATATCTCACAGAGGTTCCAGGAAGTTACAGCGCAAGTGAGGAGGGGTTCAAGGCTTGGGACAGACTGAGCGGTGGGCCAGGGTCGTTGAATAAATTCGCGAAATCGCCTATCGGGATTTCGCAAGGAAAGAGATGAAGATTTGGCCACAGGAATCGCGATATTGCGATACGTGATATTCCGACGGATACGTAGACAGTGTGGGCCACAGGGAGTCAGAGAAGTGGAGTACAGGTGGCACATCTTATCGGGATCTCGCAGCGAGAAGTCTTGAAACTTGGACATAAGGTTTTGTGAGATCGCGAATCCCGAATTCTCGACAGAGGTGATAGAACGTTGAAAGTCAACTCACGTGCGCATCGGTGCATCGGATATTGGGAGTTGGAGAATCGAGTGTTTGGTGTCGTGAGTAGCGAGGTCACGATAGAGCCGAAGTTCCGATAGAGGAAAGAGGAAGTCAGCGCTGACTGACATATCGGATCTTGGGGATTCAAGAACCCAGTGATCGACAGTGAACTTGCAAAGACGCGAGTTCCGATCCTCCGATAGGTAAAGGAAGGAGGATCGCGTGAAGAGAATCTGTGGGTGTAGATTTCCCGATAGGGAAATAGAAGAACCTTGGAGTTCTTTGGGCCAAGAAGAAAGAAGATCCTGTGTGAGCGGGCGTGCCCGAGGGTAGGACTGCGTCAGTTGTGGTATCAGAGCGGGAATACTTCTTTGCTTTCTGTAGCAGAGAAAGAGAATTCGCCATGCCGCCGAGGAGAGAAAGACAATCACCTGATCCAGAAGACAGGGAGGTGAGAAGAAGAGGCAGGCAAGTAGTCAATCCATAAATGGAGAGACATATGAGAGATCTCCGAGCAAGACTTGAGGACATGGAGACAACTCAAATATGCACAGCCAATGCAGGGGATCTCAGCGATTCCGAGAGCGATATTGAGGCTGAATGAGAGGAGGAGGTTGTAGCCGAAGATGCATCAACCAAAAGTTTGATCAAAGCCATTGCCAGGATGGGTGCGAAGGTGAAGATGGACATTCCAGTCTACGAGGGAAATCTGGATGCAGAAGAGCTACTAGATTGGATTAGAGCTCTGGATAGCTACTTCGACTATGAAGATGTTGAAGAGGATAAGAAGGTCAAGCATGCTATCACACGCTTGAAAGGACATGCAACATTGTGGTGGGACGAGCTACAAGCTAACAGACGCTGCAAAGGAAAGCAAAAGATTAAAAGTTGGGATCGAATGATTGTGAAGATGAAGGCAAAGTTCATCCCGAGAGATTACCAAATTACTCTATTCAGGAGGATGCAGAACCTGAGACAGAAACTGATGATAGTGAAAGAATACATTGAAGAATTCTATCAACTGAACATCAGAGAAGGTCATCGGGAAAGCGATGAAGAGAAGGTTGCCAGATATCTGAATGGTCTGAGATATGACATTCAGGATAAATTAGGCATGCTAACCATCCGAATGGTGGAAGATGCTTACCAATTGGCTCTGAAAACTGAGGAGAAGCTGAGCCGAAAGTAGGGGCAGAGAGGCCGAGGAAGGAGTCAGCCCAGAGGAAAAGCAGTTTTCCAGGATAAATACCAGAAGCCCAAGGAGGAATGGAAGAAACCTTAGGGTAAAGTTGAAAGAGGTGGAACCTCACAGAGAGGGCCACACGTTGAACAGAGAGGACAACATACCGAGTAGAGTGGAGGATATGCTGACAAAAACACTTTTCCTCGTACTAGAGGTAGAGGAAGAGGAAGAGGTGGAGTCATCACATGCTTTACATGTGGGAAGAATGGGCAAAAGTATTTCGAGTGTCCAGAGAAAAAGAAGGACATTGGAGAAGCTCACATCACCGAAGCACAGAGGCGGGATGTTGAGGCAGAAGACGCTGAAGGCGAAATATCGCTCATGATGCGTAAAGTCCTCTTGACACCCAAGAAGGAGGTGGAAAGTCTGGTTCAGAGGACCAAACTTTTCAGAACAGCTTGCAAGACCAAGGACAGGGTGTGCAAGGTCATTGTTGACAGTGGTAGCACGGATAATCTCGTGTCCACAGAGATGGTAGAGAAGCTGGAGCTGGAGACGACTGATCATCCAAGCCCATACATAGTTTCTTGGCTACAGAAAGGACACCAGGTAACTGTTACTAAACAATGCTTGGTCGAATTCAAGATAGGAGGTTATAATGATAAGATTTTGTGTGATGTTATTCCCATGGATGTTTGTCATTTATTGCTGGGTAGACCATGGCAATATGACATAAATGTGATTCATGATGGGAGAATGAACACATATACCTAGGAGAAGAATGGGAGAACCCATATGTTGCTTCCGATAAAGGATAAGGAGGTGAAGCCGGAAGTAAGCAACACTGTACTTCTCATGAGTGGGAAGGAGCTTCTTACGGAGGTGAAGAAGAAAGAAGATCCACAATTCTTTGTGGTCAGAAAGCCGAGAATTGTTCTGACTAGCACAAGAGTGGATGATTTACCAGATGAGGTTCAGGAACTGCTAGAAGAGTTCGCTGACATCATAGTGGATGAATTACCTCATTCGTTGCCACCAATGCGGAGTGTGAGTCATCACATTGATCTCATACCAGGAGCTAGTTTGTCGAATAAAGCCGCGTATAGGTTGATGCCACAGGAGAATGAGGAAGTTAAGAGACAGGTTCAAGACTTATTGGACAAAGGATTGGTTAGAGAAAGCTTGAGTCCGTGTGTTGTTCCAACAGTACTTATTCCGAAGAAAGACGGAGGTTGGAGAATGTGTACCGACTCAACAAWGATCAATAAGATAACCATTAGATATAGGTTCCCATTGCCGAGAATGGATGATCTGATGGATTGCCTGAGTGGGGCAAAGTATTTTTCAAAGATAGATTTGAAGAGAGGATACCACCAGATTCACATGAGGGAAGGCAATGAGTGGAAAATAGCATTCAAGACAAACGAAGGTTTGTATGAATGGCTAGTCATGCCATTTGGCTTGACAAATGCACCGAGTACCTTTATGCGGTTGATGAACGAAGTCCTGAGGGAGTTCATCGGGAAGTTCGTCATTGTGTATTTAGATGACATACTGATTTACAGCAAGTTAGTGGCAGAACACTTGAAGCATTTGGCTATAGTGATGGGGAAGCTACAACAGGAGAAGCTGTTGATTAATATGAAGAAGTCCTCATTTATGAAGACAGAGCTCATTTACTTGGGTTTTGTTATTTTGGCTAATGAGTTGAGGATGGATCCGGACAAGGTAGAAGTGATCAAGAATTGGCCATCACCGAGAAATGTTTTCGAGGTGAGAAGTTTTCATGGTTTGTCTAGTTTTTACCGGAAGTTCATTAGGAATTTCAGTGGGATCAGTGCAGCAATGATGGACACAGTGAAGAAGCGGCATACGTATTTTCACTGGACAGTGGAGGCTGAAAGGAGCTTCAATCTATTGAAGCGGAAGATCATGGAACAACCGATTTTGGTATTGCCGGATTTCCAGAAGACATTTAAGGTGAAATGTGATGCGAGTGGGTTTGCCATAGGAGCGGTCTTGAGTCAGGAAGACAGGTCGATCGCATATTTCAGTGAGAAGCTGGATGAGGCGAAACTGAAATACTCCACGTATGATAAGGAATTTTATGCTATCATCCAGGCACTGAAGAATTGGAGGCATTACTTGATCCCAAAAGAATTTGTATTGTACAATGATAATCATGCATTACAGTTTGTGACTCAACAGGAGAAGTTGAATCAGAAACATGCAAAATGGGTAGAGTATATGCAGAATTTCACATTTGTGATTAAGCATATTTCGGGTACTACTAACAAAGTGGCTGATGCTTTGAGCAGGAAATGTTTGTTGTTGCAGGAGTTCCGAGTCAAAACATTGGGTTTTGATAATCTCAAGGACATGTACGTAGGAGATGCAGATTTTGCAGAAGCGTATGAAGCAGCTGAGAACCCAGTTCTCAGAGATAGAAGCCCATGGATAGATTATATGATCCAAGAGGGATTGTTGTTCACATGCAATCAGCCGTGTATTCCGAAATGCTCCATGAGGGAGAACTTGTTGAAGGAGAAACACAGTGGTGGATTAGCAGGACATTTTGGCCATGACAAAACATTCGCAAAGCTGAGCGAATCATATTTTTGTCCAGGGATGTGAGCATATGTCAAGAGGTTCGTTGACAGATGCAGGGTTTGCAAGCATTCGAAGGGGAGAAAGAAGAATGTAGGTTTGTATCAACCATTGCCCGTACCAGAAAGACTGTGGGAGGTAATTAGCATGGATTTTGTATTGGGTTTGCCGAGAACACAAAGAGGGTTTGACTCAATATTTGTGATAGTAGATAGGTTTTCAAAGATGGCACATTTCATTCCATGCCAGAAGACCAGCGATGCGACTCATATCGCAAATCTTTTTTTCAAAGAGGTCATTCGACTTCATGGATTGTCGAAAAGCATAGTTTCGGATAGGGACACTAAATTCATAGGGCATTTTTGGAGGACACTATGGAAGAAGCTGGGAACTATCTTGGCATTTAGTTCAGCATATCATCCTCAGACGGATGGACAGACGGAAGTGGTGAACAGAAGTCTGGGAGACTTGCTGAGAAGCTTGGTGACAGAGCACCATAGCAGCTGGGATAACATATTGCCGCAAGCAGAGTTCGCATACAATGATTCAGTGAACCAAAGCACAGGGAAGAGTCCATTTCAAGTTGTATATGGGATGCAGCCAAGAGGAGTTTTTGAATTGCGAGATTCAAAACAGTCTATGACTAGCAGTGCTAGTGCAGAAGAATTCATTGAGGCAATGAAAGAACTTCACCGCCAGGTGAAGCAGCAACTGCAAGATTCAAGCCAGGAGTATAAGCGCAAAGCTGACCAACGGAAGAGACAACTTCAGTTTGAAGTTGGTGATCTGGTTCTGGCACACTTGAGGAAAGAAAGGTTCCCGAGGGGAACATACAATAAACTGAAAATGAAGAAAATCTGGCCATGCAAGATCTTGAGAAAATTCAGAGAAAATGCTTATGAGGTTGAGTTTCCGGAGGGTATCGGAATATCTCCGATATTCAATATTGCAGACTTATACCCATACAGGGCTGGACAAGCAGACACTGGAGCCGAGGAACCAGTGATCCAGTGGGTGAAGCAATTGTCAATTGCAGAGAAGCCGCAGATGGAATGCATACTGGACAAGAGAGTGGATATGAAGACCAGAAGAAAAGAATACTATGAGTATATGGTCAAGTGGAAGAACCACCCAGTGGAAGATGCCAGTTGGGAGAGCGAAGCGGTAATACAGGAGCATGGACAGACCATGCAGGAGCTCATGGACAGGAGCCCATGAAAGTTTTCAAGCCGAGGAGTATGATGAAGGAGCATCGCCATCACATCAAGAGAGCCAGCGCGGAAGCGGAAGACAGCTGGACAAGCTAGCACAAATTTTGAAAACACTTGGAAGTGGTTGCGTGACCTTAAATGTGTCATTTAAGACGAAGCACACTTGTATATTGTAATGGACCTTGAGTGGATAGATCTCGTCCTTAGGTAGATAGTCGGCATTTAATAGAGTTAATGCAAGTAGATAGGAATTGAATTCTAGATTTGATAGCTTTAGAGTCCAAGAGGGAAAACGGNATGATGAAGGAGCATCGCCATCACATCAAGAGAGCCAGCGCGGAAGCGGAAGACAGCTGGACAAGCTAGCACAAATTTTGAAAACACTTGGAAGTGGTTGCGTGACCTTAAATGTGTCATTTAAGACGAAGCACACTTGTATACTGTAATGGACCTTGAGTGGATAGATCTCGTCCTTAGGTAGATAGTCGGCATTTAATAGAGTTAATGCAAGTAGATAGGAATTGAATTCTAGATTTGATAGCTTTAGAGTCCAAGAGGGAAAACGGATATAGACACCCTCCTTTGTATGTTGTAACATGAGCCTGAGCATAGAGGAGAATAACACACAGAGAATTGTATGAAGAACACCCATGTACAGATATTTGAATTAATAGAAGGAAGCTTTGATTCAAATTCATGGATATGTGTTGTTTCTCTGTGTATTGATGTTATGCTCATGGATGTTTTCTTCCTGTTATACATTTTCTTTTATATGCTGTGTATGTGATTTCATGGTGGAGTTGAAGTCTGGAAGGAAGAGTGAATGAGTTTCAATTGTTTCTCTAATTGAGCCAGAGGATTCCTGCAAGGAGTGCAGTCGAATTTATCCCCAAGGAGTGCATTGATTGAAGGTTTCAATTAGAGATAACTTTTGTTCTCACTTCCTTGAGAGTGCATTTGGGCACAAAGGAGCCGTGCAAGGAGTGCGCAGGATGGTTAAAGGTCTCAGGGTGCGAACATGAGGAAAGTGTAGAAGACTGTTGCTGCAGGAGTGCACAGAGTCGAACAACTTCAACACTTAGATAGGGTTGAATATTTGCTGCAAGGAGTGCGTGCAGGAGTTCCCTGAGAAGACTTAAAGTCATGGGAAAAGCTCAGGAGGGATAGGTATTCAAATTTGTTGAAGGACAGAGCACCGAAGAGTTGTGCGTGAAAGGGTTGCAAGGAAGCTTCGCAGGTTGGCGAGTAGGGGAACGAGTCTCATAGGAAGACACTCCGTCATTTCAGGAATTGCATAAGAAAGGGTAGATGGTTGGTATTCTCCATGGAGAATCCACGAGTTTCTGTGAGTCGTTAGATCTCACAGAGGTGCCAGGAAGTTACAGCGCAAGTGAAGAGGGGTTCAAGGCTTGGGACAGACTGAGCGGTGATTCAAGTCGGCCAGGGTCATTGAATAAATTTGCAAAATCTCCTATCGGGGTTTCGCAAGGAAAGAGATGAAGATTTGGACACAGGAATTGCGATATTGCGATACGCGATATTTCAACACATGTGTAGACAGTGTGGGCCATAGGGAGTCAGAGAAGTGGAGTACAGGTGGCACATCTTATTGGGATCTCTCAGCGAGAAGTCCTGAAACTTGGACATCAAGTTTCGCGAGATCGCGAACCCCGAATTCCTGATAGAGGTGACAGAACGTTGAAAGTCAACTCACGTGCGCATCGACGTTTCGGCGCATCGGATATTGGGAGTTGGAGAATCGATTGTTTGGTGTTTCAAGTAGCGAGGTCATGATAGAGCTGAAGTTCCTATAGAGGAAAGAGGAAGTCAGCGCTGACTGACATATCGGATCTCGGGGATTTGAGAACCCAATGATCGACAGTGAACTTGCGAAGCCGTGAGTTCCGATCCTCCGATAAGTAAAGGAGGGGGGATCGCGTGAAGAGAATCTGTGGGTGTAGATTTCCCAGTAGGGAAATAGAAGAACCTTGGAGTTCTTCGGGCTGAGAAGAAAGAAGATCCTGTGTGAGCGGGCGTGCCCGAGGGTGCGACTGCATCATTTCTTTCCCATAAAACCATTCTTGTTTTATTGTATGATTCCTTGATCACATGCATAAGTTTTCATTAAGTATACTATTGTTTCTTTCACTTTGGTTGATTTGTGTTCCCTTGCAGGTCCAATATCACAGGAGAACCAAAGTAGAGCAAGGACAACAAAGATACAAGGAAGCGATATTTAAAGGTATGTCACTCATCTCCTGTTTGATAGTAAATTCAATGATTAGAGCTTAGGTAAAGCGTCATGCCCTGTCTTGTTTTGTTCAAGATCTAGATGGGTATAGGGAGATCATTTTATGTCCTCATTTACCGATCAATCCAATATAAAAATTGGTGACCATACTGGGGATATGACTTGTTTTTTATTTTTTATTGTCCATTTTCCTTTAGCCTATCTCTTTTTGTTTTAATCCTGTCTCTGAGTCTATGGGTGATCCATCTAGACTGCCTGAGTTTGAAAGTTCATTTAGATTCTTTTCCCTTTGTCCAATTTTCCCTTATTTATAGATATAGTCGCACTGTACCCCATTTATAGCCTACGATGTTCCTTGATCACTACATCCTGCCTATTTAACTCAGTGCAGAATCGCCGCATTCTGTCTCATAGCTAGCCTATGACAACCTTATTTCGTCGCACTGTACCTTACTGCTGAGTTGTGACGTTTCCTGTAGGATTTGTTGGTTTGGGCCCTTTTGTCTTCTATCACCCAGTTTTTCTTTGATCACTTGGGATGAACTTTTGGTACCAGTATCTGATTGTTTTCTGAGTTTAAAACTTGTTGTTGATTGGTTTTCAGGGATTGAAATTCTTTCTTTGTCATTTTGCAAGTTTTTTCTTCTTGATTTTTGTCAACAAGGGTATAATCTCTGGATCTAGATCTGAGTGCTTGATTGATAAAAATTCTTTGATTTGATTAAAGTTTTGGATTGTTTTACATTTTCTAGATTTCTTATTGATTGGAAAGATATTTTCGTTTACATTTGGCGAAACACTTTCCTATCATCTTCATTTTTATCTTCATTGAAAGTTTGATTTGGGTATTTTGTTGATTGTATCTATTTTGTTTGATTACATTTTCTTTTCTTCATTATACCTCTGATTTGGTTTTGGAAAGGAAGAATTAAAGTCATCTATTCTTTTTAGTAATCGCTCATAAGAAAATTTTTGCATTCGAATTTAAAAAAAAAGAAAGAGAGAGAGCAAATTGGGAATTTCCATAGCTTATGATTGTTTGGAATTTTGTTCATTCAAGAAAAAGAAATTATGTTTTGCAGCTTTTGTGCTTCCAAAGAAATACCTTCTCCCTACTGTAATTAGAGTTCATTAAACTAAAATATTGCATCATTCATTTGTTCTTGAATATTATTGGTTCAAGGTCTCATATGACATCGGTTTCATTTCCATCTCCCTCTTGAGTAAACAAAAACCTCTAAAAAACTGCGTAATTTTAAAATTTATTAGTAACTTTTATTTTCTAGAAACTCTTCTCACCAACATTAGCTAGGATAGCACTTTGGAATAGGTTTTGAGGCACACTCTCCAAAGCATAAAACACACTATAGTATCTTTTGATAGGGAGTGTTCAAATCCACTTGCAACATTTTGTCGTGGGAATCCCTTCTCACACAAGGGTCAAACCTGAGGTCGCATTAAGGCTAGAAGAGTTACTCACCCTGATTTGCTAGTCTTGGTGTAGATATTGCATGTATTATGGGGGTCACTTGAATGTATACCCACAATTACCAGTGGAATCCTTTTTAGTTGATTTCGAGCTAGATACCTTGCCTTTGCGCGTGGATCATACTGTGGACTGTTTCCTCAGGCATCACTGTTGTACTTGGTAACCTTAGTATCCTATCTCTTTAGGGTCTTACATAAGGTGAATATGGAGGGAAAAGTATTGAAGGTACCTAGAATCGACGTTGGCCAAACTCACTCGGGCTCCTTGGAGGGTATACCCATGATTATGTGTGGGAGGTTGCACCAAGGTGTAAGTCCATTAAGCAGGTCATCAATATAACTTTTCCACCCGCTCTATCCTATCACCTTCTTGTATTGACTTCGCGATGTTGGATTTCATCATGAACTAGTGACTTCGAAATAAAAAGGATTGTTTCCTTGGCTTGATTTTTAGATTTGATTAGCGAGTGTTGTTTTTTTTCGTAGTTGGCCATAGATTTTTTCCGTAAGATATTTGGTTCAGCCAACATTGACCCTCAACACTATTCACGTAGGATGCAAGGGATACCCCTGGAATATACGTAAGGTTACCTCCCTTTGCTTCCTAATTCACCGAAGGGCTCTCCTAAGAAGAGAGAAATCCAGAACAACGTAACCTCACAGGTGGAAATTTCCAACTCTTTTGAAGATTTCTGAATTATTTCTGATTCTATAGAGGCTTGATGAATTCCTCCAACTTTGTTACCATATACTGGATACGAGAGATGTATTATAATACAGGCCCTGGAGTAGAGAATCCCCCTCTTTCTAGTGAATCATTTAGAACCCTTCCTCACACTGCCCGGGAGCTTTACGACAACTTAGGGGCGAGTCCTAATTCACCTATAGTATCACAACTTCCTGAAACATCTATTACTTACATGGTACCTTTAGACCACTTTTCTAGTACAACCAAAAATATCACCGTCACTCTATACACACAATTAGTTGGTCCTAGATCGACCATTTCCCTCTAGATGGCCCATTCTACCATGGTTCCAAACACTACGACTATTCCTACCGGGAATGTGGTGGTTAATCAAGCTCCCATTGGATCACCACTTTCGTCTAGACCTATCCCATCACTTCCCCCTGGGTATCACTCTTTGAATACTTCCATCACCATCCCAACCCAGAACCCTTCCAAAGGTTCATATGTCCCTCTTCCAACTTTGTTTGGAGGGACTAATTATCCCGACCCTAGTGGCTCCAACCCACCCGGGGGCACTGGTCCGTCTATCACTTCTGGTTTTCAGATTCCGTTTGGCGGAGAACCTCAAACCGGGGCACAACCAAAAGTTTGGGTACAAGCTCAATTTGGGGCATAACCTCTAGTCGGGTGGCAACCCCAGTTTGGCATACAACCTCAATCTGGGGCCCAACCTCAATTTGGGGGTCAACCCCAAGTTAGAACCCATAACCCGGTTTACAGGAAAACTACACCTGTACCTTGGATTCTTCCTATCCAAGGAAATTCAAAACCGTTTGGGGGGAAACATTCTCAAGTTAACTCTTTTGTACCTCCCCATCTTGACCAACCATATCCAGGTTCCCCGAATCCTACTTGGGGTTCAAACTTCCAGTCGAATGTTCCTTCCCAAAGAAACACTCCCAATCAACCCAACCTTGCAGGCTACATGCTTCAAAATCCTCCCTGACTGAATCTGTCAAGACTGTCTACTTACATGCAGACTTCTTATGGTCCTATTGGCATACTGATGGGACTTCATCCCCAAAGTCACTAGTATCCTCAAGTGAATAGGCAGTTGCCTTTTCTAGCCACTTTGGATTTACCTGACTTGTCTAGAATATTGAATGATCTTGTCTTACATTATCCCCATTGGCCCCTCATACCAGCCAAATTACTAATCGACATTCCCAAGTTTGACGATCGACCGGGAGAATATCCAAACAATCATGTTATGACTTTTCACCTTTGGTGTTCATCCAACTCATTGATGGACGACTCCATTAGGTTAAGACTCTTCCAGTGAACTCTCATGAGTTCAGCAACAAAATGGTACATAGAGTTATCGCGAGGCTTCTTTCACGACTTTAATACCCTATCGATGGCTTTCCTCACACATTACCAATTGCCAATTCGTTACGAGATAGGAACCAAAATTTTGAGTTCCTTTAAGCAATATTTTTCTACTCATATTTTTGATCACATTAATGAGTGGAGAAGAAGGCGACGCTTGATCAAAATCGACCTTCCTAATTAGTTATTGGCTGAGTGGTTCACCAAATCACTTATCAGTAAAATTTCCCATGATGTTGCCATGGGTGGAGTTGTAACTGAAGAGCAGGAGATTAGTTGTGCTCAATACCTAGATCTCATTTATTCGAAAACAGACACACTTTATGACTTGATCCATGATGCTCCTTGCCCTTCTACCACCCTACCTCAACAACCCCAAAAACATCTCATGTTGTTGATGGTGTGATTGGCACCTTCCATGTTGACGCTTAATCCATGCATGCCCCTCACACCAACCCCAAATCTAATTCTTCTAATGTTTAACATGCTCCGACTCTTATTCCTTCCACCAGAAAAACTTCTGAGGTTAATTTAGTTTAGTCTACCCCTGCTGGTAAAAATAAATCTAAACAAGGAAAGGGTAAGAACAAGGAGGATAAAAATAATAATCTGCAATCTAAAAAACCCAAAACACAACCTATTGATGATAAGGATAAGCGTAAACCTCAATATCCTTGCCTTATTTATGGTGATGATCACTACACAAAATACTTTCCAAGATGTGACAAGGTGACTAAGTTCCTTCAAGGGACCGGGAAGCCTTCCACACCTGTCGTTTTGTCACAAAATTTCTCTTCTCAACAACAAGCCCAATTGGTCATTCATGACCAAATTTATCCTTCCACCACTTCATATGTCCTTATGTGTACCGGTGATTATAAAATGAACGACGTTGCAATCGCAACTCGAGACAAAGATTACTCTCCTTCAAAGGAGAAAGTTGACGATTTTCCACCTTCGTTGGTTCAACCACCTCCCTCAACTTCACCTCCCAATGGTCCTCTTCATCTTGATCGACTGGGTCTCGATACAATTCTCCACCCTCCTCCAAAGGGCATTGTTAGGAAGTCTGCCTTTAATACGCATGCGCGTGATGCTCAAAACTAGAGTATTGTAGAAGACATTGTGCAAGCACCCTCTGTGATGTCAGCTCTCGAAGTCCTTCAAATTTCTCCCACTCAACGCAAGGAACTGTTAAAGGCCATTGGTGGAATTTATCCCACAGATACAAATTTGATAATCTTTGACCTCAAAGATCACATTCGAAGGCTACCTCCTCAGTTATCTTTTCAGATCCAAGTTGTTGTAGAGAACAAGAATATCTATAGAACCATTATTGATGAGGGATCCTCGATGTGAGTTATGTATGTTACTTGTTGGAAATCCATTGGCTCTCCTCCCCTCACTGAATCACACAATACACTTAAGGACTTCAATGGTTCTGGTTTTAAAACCTGGGATGTTCTTCCCTCATTGTCTATTAAGTTGGAAGGTAAATCGGTCAATATTGAGGTCGATGTATTTGATGCACCTCTTGACTATAACCTCTTACTTAGCCATAGATGGATTGATTCCATGCGTGTAGTTGTGTTTACCCTTTTCCATGTGTTACGTTTCTCACACTAAGGAAAGGTTGTTACTGTTGACCAACTGACATTTTTTAACTCCAATTCCCATACTAGAAACATACCCTTTATCTCGAAGACACCTTCTGGGTACGAGAATGTCAGCATGGGTCTTCTGAAAGATTCAAATTTTATGGGTATGTTCTCAATCCCATCACCTGATATTCCACCTCCTTTTTTCGCCTCAATCAACATGATTTCCACCTCTATTCGCAAAACCCCCGTGTCTCATGACCCATGGATAGTACATGACCCTGGTGATTATCTTCCCTATGGTGAAGAAATTCCATTAAGTCCAGTTGAATCCGCTTATCAGACCATTCAATCGGCGGCCCCTTCTACTCCCTCTCTCTGTGATTCATCTCCTGATCCATTTCACGTGATCTTTCCTACCAATGAGATGATCATGTCAGTCATGTATATGGAAGACACCCCATGGGATGATGGACATCATCGTTCCATTATCTTCCTAGAGTAGCACACCATCGAGAGTTACCAATGGATTTTGACTCCGTCGACCGTTTTTTTCATTTCCTCTATTCCCAAGTCAACACACGACCTACTATATGAAGGGAACCTGAGTAACATTTCACCCACCATTCCTCTTGACATATCCATTAAACCTAGAGTCATATAAATTGTTCACATCGGAGCCTCATGTTCCATTGATGAGGTCGTCACTTATAAAGCCATTTTCCAAGAATTTTCATGACATTTTCACTTGGAGCTACAAAGAGATGTCGGGTATTGATCCTAATATCCTTGTGCACGAAATTAAGACCTACCCAGATGCTAAACCTAACCGACAGTGACTTCACCTAGTCCACGCTCATAAAGACGTTGCTATCAATCTTGAAGTTGAAAAAATTCTTAAGGCTAGCTTTATCTATCCTATGGCTTTAACCGATTGGGTATCCAATCTGGTTCTAGTAAATAAGAAAGAAGGCATGATCTGTGTATGTGTATATTATAGGGATATCAATAAAGCTTGTCTGAAGGAAAATTATCCAACCCCCTCCATTGACCAGATCATCAACGATTGCGCTGGGAGATAAATCCTCTCCTTAATCGATGGTTTCTCTGGCTATAATCAGACTAAAAAAAATTCCACGAATCAACACAAGACTGCTTTCATTTGTCCTTCAGGTACCTTTGTCTACCAGAAGCTGCCTTTCAGTTTGAAGAATGTTGGTGTGAATTTTTTGCGTGCCATGTCTTATACTTTTCATGATATCAAGCACATCGTCCAATCATATCTTGATGATCTACCGATGCACTCCATGCGTCACCAAGATCACCCAGCCCATCTCTGAGCCATTTTCCTTCGTTGTCGTTACTATTGTATACATTTGAACCCAAACAAATATTTTTTTTGTGTGGATTATGGCTGAATTCTAGGTTTTATTGTGTCACTTCATGGAATTAGGGTAGACCCCTTGAAGGTTGAGGCTATCCTTACTCTACCTCCTCCTTCCACACTACGTCATCTTCAAAGTTTGCAAGGGAAGGAAAACGTTTTTTCTCGATTCATTCAAAATTACACCTGGTTAACACAGGGATTTAGTCGACTATTGATGAAAGGTTACAAGTTTGTATGGGATGACACCGCCAACAAATTCTTCGAAGCTTTGAAACTTGCCTTAACTCGTACACCATTTCTTTTCCCACCGGTTTATAGTCGAGACTATTTCGTCTACCTCGTTGCTTCGGACTCTACCATTGCCATGGTTTTAGTCCAAGAAGATGATTCAAACGACGAACATGTAATTTACTATTTGATTCGGAGTCTCACGACCACTGAAGCCAAATACCTACATGTGGAGAAACTGGCCTTGGTGGTTGTTGAAGTTGTCCAACGTTTTCGTCATTATATCTTATTACGCACGAACATTCTTATTTCCTATTGCAACCCCATGCAACACATTCTCACTCGACAATTGTTGGGGGGAAAGTACTCCAAATGGATAGTGATTCTCTAGGAGTTTGACTTAGAATTCAAATGGGCCAAGTCTAAGAAATCTTTGGTTTTTTCTGAATTGATATGTGACCTTCCCTCAACTGAGTCAACAAATGTGGCAGAGGATTCCTTACTTAACGAATCCCTTTTTTTGATGAGTTATGATCATATTTGGTACGAAGATATTATCATCTATCTCCAGACTCAAACTTTCTAGCCTGACCTTTCTAGTACAGACTATCGTCATATACGGTATCAAGCCCGTCAATACATAATTATCGGTGACACTCTTTATCACCGTGGTGTTGACTCTATTTTCTGACAATGTCTCAGCTACGATGAGGTTGAGAAATATTTGAATGAATTTCACTCTGAAGCATGTGGTGGTCATATGTCTGTGTATGTCACTGCCCAAAAGATCTTGTGAGAAGGGTATTTTTGGCCCTCACTTTTCAAGGATTGCATTACTGATGTCCAAAAATGCCATGCTTGCCAAAATTATAACAACAAAATAAAATCTTCTCCCAGTGCTCCTTTACACCCTGTATTTTTGTAATGACCCTTTTTTTTTTATTCCTGTAAATAATCTCATAAATAATCTGAAACACTAGCTAAATTATAATTAATTATGATATAACCTTAAATTGATTACAAGTTATTAATTAATTATTTTGGATTATACTTAAGCGGAAATATGATTTAACTCCTTTGTTTATACTTAGCTGAAATATGATTTAACTCCTGGAGTAAGGGTTAAATGAATGAGTGTGATTATTAAATAAGATATTAAATGACTAATTATTAAATTAAGGATTAGAGATTAATTGATCATTAATTTCAAATTTATTGATGTAATTTGAAAACAAAAGGGAAAAAATAAAATAAATTAAATAAAAAACATAATAGTAGAAGGTTACGATCCCATGAGGGATAACGTGTGAACCACACGCTAGCGTGTGACATTAATTAAAGATAAGGTAATAAATATGAACCAAATGAAGGATAAGGTCTTTAAAATGTCTGGATAAGGTTTGGTGAGGGGGAAAGGCTCGAGAGGAGGATGGAGGCATAAGGAAGGGGAGGATTCTGAGGACTATCCGGTCTTTTTAATGCAGAGGAGATTTTGGGGAGCTAGAACCGACAGCTAGTTGGGATTTACCGCGGCACACCGTGGTCGTAGAGGATTAACACGGGAGGGCTAGGACATCCGTAGATGTCCTAGGCTGCCAAGACCGGCTCAAGCAGTGGTGGCCTGGGCTTGGGAGTGTTGAAGCTAGGGTTCAAGTCGGCCGCAGTTTTCAAGTCTGCCAAGATCCAAGCTAGCATCGCGGGATGTGTATTTTCAAAATTATGAAGTGTTTACTCAATTTTAAATTGTATGCAAATTATTATGTAGATTTATATTGTTATGCAAAGTGTGTTGGTGTTATGTAAAAATGTTATGTTATTTATAAAAATCTCGGAATGAATATGCTGGAATAAGCAAATTTTTAGTTTTTTTCAAAATTCCGCTCTGTTGTAATTTATAGTAGCTTAAATGAAATCTTGGTTGTTACATCTGGTATCAGAGTCAGCAGTTGGAAAATTGGAGCCTATGGGCCAAGTTGCCAAATTCCCCTTCGCTTAACCTGCAACCAAAAACATAGGAATATCACACTTAGCAAAAGAAAAAGGACTTGCGGTCATAATTATAATAGCAAATAAATCATCTACAGTCGTGTTCCTTAGAGTCTTTTAAAAGATAGATACATGAGAGAATAACCGGATGCACACTTTCTTATTATGAATTTATCCCTTACCCAAGGCCGTACAAATCGTAAATAAACTTCTGTGTTATGAGATATACAAGCATCGCAAGCCTATATAAAAAAAAGGGTCATTACAATTTTTCATTGGTCCCTTCGCAAAATGGGGCATTGACTTCATGAAATGTAACCCTCACTTAGTTGGGGGGCATGGATACGTCATTGTAGCTGTGGATTATTTCACCAAATGGGCCGAGGCGATGCCTACATTCGATAACACCAGGAAAATTGTAGCTTTGTTCATATTCAATCATATCATTACTAGGTTTGGTGTCCCCCAAGCTATCATTACTAATCACGGTAGTCATTTTCAAAATTTCATGATGTATGAACTTACTAAAAATTTCGGTCTTCGACATGAAAGCTCAATCCCCTATTATCCATAGGCCAATGGCTAGGTCGAAGTGATAAACAAATTCCTTATTACTATGCTTCGATGAATGATAGGAATTCATAAAAAAAGTTGGCACATGATGTTGTTTTCAGCATTATGGGGCTACTGGATATCCATCAAGTCTGCCATCGGGTTCACACCTTTCCAATTAGTTTATGGTATAGAAGTTGTCTTGCCGATTGAATGTGAGATACCATCTTTGAAACTAGCCGTTGAAATTCGCCCAAACACCTCTATTGAAGAGGAAAATATATTGTACCTGATGCAATTAGATGAAACCCGTCGCTATGCCACCCTAGTTATTGAAACTCAGAAAAAGCATGTTAAATCCCAATATGACAAACAAGTCAAGCCACGTGTTTTTTATGAAGGTGATCTAGTTCTCCTCTATGAACAAGATCGTGATTTACTAGGGGCTTGAAAATTCGAGGCTATGTGGCAAGGTCCTTATATTGTCAAACGAGTGTTGGAGAAGGGAGCTTATGAGTTAGTGGATTATGACGACATTCATTTGAATGAACCCATAAATGGGCTTTACTTGAAGAAGTATTATGCTTAAGTCTTTTTGCATTAGTGCTTGTATTCTTACTGTATCATACTCTTGTGTGCTACTTTTGTGTTCCTTTTTGTTGTTTGGTTTTGACCCCTAGTCACTTACCCTGCATTGTACTTGGTTTCCAGATGTCGATGTCTTTTCTACCCTACATTGACTTCACCAATGGTGTTAGTCATAGTACTCAAAACTTAGCATCTGATGCTTGGGCAATCTACGCACCTACGAATTAATTAATTAGTCTACATGGCATTTTCCTTGGTCGTGCGACTAAAAATATCATGGAATACAGTGCATTCGTCGAATTGTTGACCGACGTTGTTTCACTTGGAGTATGTCATCTTGTCGTACGACTCGATTTGGAATTAGTGGTACTACAGTTGAGTAACATCTATACAATCTGAAGTTCTACTTTGTTAAGGGTATATTTACGAATTCACCTCCTAGAGCATCATTTTGATTACATTGAATATAAACACATTCCTAGATGTCTAAATATATTAATAGACACATTAGCTAATTATGTGTTAGACAGACATTTGAGACACTTATAAATCCAATCAAATTGTGTATATAAAGAAAGTAAGCTGGTAGAAACCACATATATATATAACGATAAAAATTTTACAAAACGTGTTTTTGTCCAAAGACCAAAATATAAAAAATTTGAATCACATGGATTCATATACAAATATAGCATCAAGGATGTTGCTCATGATAACATATGAATGCCCGTAATACTCTATAGAGCAATTGAATGATAGAAGAAGATACACCCACTGTGTGGCACTTGTAATGTCTCGGTATCTCATCAATAGAGGTATCCGTGACATCCGTCGTCAACCCCTCCAAGTTTTTCTCTATATCATTGTAGTTAGCAGTGGCTAATCCTTCTACCTTGACTCTCTCTCCTTGCCTCTAGATGGGGATGAACCTAGAGTTCGGTGAGGTCCCACATCTGCATTGTCAAAGATTTTTTTAGTCATCGGATTAAGAACATAAAAACATTTCGTATTTAAAATTACAAAAACATTATAAAAACAAAAGGTACTTCTTACCTAAGTTCCCCCATTGAGAACCTTTAGGAAGAACCAAGTCTGGGTCACCTCTAAAGTTCAAACTAACATATGCATAGTCATCCATAATAAGCATCTAGGGCCTCAACCAATCGAAGAACATGTCATTATATTTGACTATAGGACTAGTCACATGCCAAGCCATGAGGTCACACCACCTCTTCATTATTGGATCTTGTGGGGTCAGTATTCCCCACTCTACCTATAGGCACAATTTTGGAACCCTCTCCAGGAAGAAGGACACCAAAATTGACCCATATTTGAACTGTTTTAGGTCACCTTTCCTACACTTGTACAAATCTTGTTTCATTCCCCCGAGGACCCCATCACACCAGTTAATGACTCAAGGCTCCATGCACTCCACTGCATACTAAAAGTAGCTCTGAATAACCATATGAGGAGATGCACTCCCCACCATGTGTGATATGGTGAAAAGGATGGTCCATAGGGGTAAGTCTCGGACATCGCTAATAGCGACCTTGTTGATATGTCTCTTAGCCTATAAAACACAATATTGTCAAATGTACTCATTCATCAGCAGACCACCACCCCTGATGCCTGTCAATTTCACATGGGATCCACGACGAGACAACCCTGTCAAAAAATAGATATCCTCGATATCTAAATTGAGTATGTGGACTCACACATAGAATACATGTTGGTCCACATCCCACATGTGGACTAAATATTCGAGCAACCTCAATTGGGCCCTCATGCCCTGGATCTTAAAGAATTTTAGCAGCCCACACTGTCAGAGGGCATTGAATGTTCCTGGGTCATTCCTGATGAAGTAATCCTCATCCTCATGCTCTCTCTCCCTCCATTCCAACATTCTGACCATCAAAAACCTACATTGGAACCACAAGGAGAGATTAGAATCTTTAGTTTTCCTCCCTGGCGATTTTTTATTGGCTAAACATCTTAAGAAATTTTTGAGCTGCGCATGCCGCAGGTGAAGGCATCCACACAATGCGGAATCACCGCAGGCCAGCCATAGGGCCGCTTGTGTCGATCCTGGTTCGCCACAAGGCATGATATAAGGCACCTGCGGAGACCTCCGTGTGCAAGTACCCTCACGAATTCAGCCCAAAAAATACTTTTAACCAATAAAAACAAAAATTAATCCATGGAAAGTGAAGAGGACAAGAATATTACCTATTCAGTGGAGATTGTTCGCCAAATGATTGATTGTAACTCCCGCAATCTGCAGTGGAATTTTGAGGTAAAATGGGAGTTTTGGAACAAGGTTTGGGTGTAATAACAATGGAATGGTAAAAATAAGTTTTCACCCATATTTATTAACTTTTTCACTTTTCCATTTATATTTTATATTATTTTATGCGTCTCACCTAAACCCTAAAATCCTAACGACATTGCAAGTGTTTGATTTTTCACAGATGAGAAATCTAGGAGTACAAACGATGGAACACAGATACGTTTCTTGGTTTGTTTTTACATTTGTTGCATGTACATATACTTTTTGGGTTTTTCAGGAAATACCTTGAGCTCAATCTTTGTTCATTCTCATGCTCATAAATCAATGAGAATGCAACCGAGTAGAATTTTATCACCTTTTCAGACTTGTAAAGGTTACACGAAAAAGGAACTGCTTGGAGTTACCTTTAATCTCTTTTCACACTTTATAAACATGAAAATATTATCGAGCGATCTTATTCTTTTCACGCTCATAAAAGTATTTGAAGAAAACATCTGGCGAGCGGTAAATTATCACTTTTTCGGTCTCATTGGATTAATTTATGAAAAAGGACCTTCTGGATTTTTCTTTAAGTGTTTTTTAGACTCTCTAAAAATGAAAAACCCTTGAGTTTTTCTCTCTTTGGACTCGTTAAACAAACATCAAAAGGCCCATACAGGACCGAACCTCTCCTTAGGGTTCGTTAAAAATAATTCAAGGGACTCATCTGAAGGATGAGATCACATCAACAAGCATATGTTATCCTCTTCAATATTGCATAAAAATAAAGAGGTACTCACCATAAATGGTGGGGAAAAATTTGGGAAAGAAAGGTTTCTCTGTATGTGTGTTTGTGGCAGTAATAGTCACTCTTGAACATGACAACCCCTTCATCAGTGTATTCGGGTTGGGAAATCCATTTGTCACTCGTTTGGCCTTTCACAAGTTCATATATTGGGTCGTCCTTGAGTCAATTCTACCAAGAGCATTGTCATGTCATTCATATGTTCAAGAGAAGTCCAAACCTAAACAATCCCTCTATAGAATCGACCATCTGTAGTTATAAATTCCTACCATATCGACCTTCCCTGTGTCATTTTCGAATCATTTTCATACTTTGATCTACCTCAAATTTGTTACTTATTTCATGTCATTGATGTGGGATACATCAATTCCCTCATATGACAAGTCTGTTCTTTTCAACTTCAACTCATTATCTAGGAACAAGACTTAGAAATTATTTATTACCTTAGGGCCTGCATGTCACAATGGTAGGTTTCTTCACTTTCGACAGTGGGTTCACATCATTGACCCCTGATCGAGAGATTCCATTGAGTGTTTGACTTCATCTCATTTATTCACATTCGTTGGATTGTATTAAGGTACCTTGGGATTCATTGAAATCAATGGTGATTTCCCTCACACTTGTTAACAGTTTTCATCAAGGTTTGCTAATCAACTGGTTTCTACCATGTTCGACTTCAACACCTGTAATCGCATAGCTAGATTCGTACTTATAGACGACGAGATTGAAGACCTTGGATATCATCCTTTTGGTCTAGGTTGCGATGGAGCATTCATGATTTGTACTGACACATAGATCCACATTGTATGTCTCGTGGCTATGTCTGAATTTAAGTTTTCTAGAGCATAGATCCACAGTGTATTCCTGGTGGCTATGCATAGTCTTGATGACATATATCCATAGTGTATGATTGGTGGCCATGACTGAAATTTATGATTTAAATCACTTGTAGTCTGATCATGGGAATGCCTACCTCAAAGATGGCATGATATTATGTAGATGCTTGGTTGTTTGCAGGTTCCCAATTGGTGCGCTCCTTGTTTCCGACACACACAAATCCTACAAAGTATTTCAACTGTCATGAGTTCCAGCCTCATACTTTGGGGGTCATTCTGTTACACATTATTTTTCTCACCCCAATGATCATTTTACAGTATGTGTTCATGTTCCCAAAAGAGCCTTCCTTCATGAGAAAATTGACTGGCTTTCTCTTCTCAAAAAACCTATTAAAGAAGATCGTCGTAGGCTGCACTATATGCAGGGTGCGGTGATGCCTGATTGCTTCCCTCTGCCCTGCAACTGGTTTTCAACGTTGCCGCAGGCTGTTCTATAGCTAGGGTGCAGTGATTCTAAAAGACTAATAAAAGGTTGAGGTTCACAAAAATTCTAGAAGGGGATCTTCTAGAATATGAGGTGGCTTCTTAATAGATGGGATCTTACTCGCTTCTCTGATTTAGTGGGATCATCCTTATCTCTTTAACCATATCTCCTTCCCCTATATAAAGAGGGATTTCTCATGGAAAAGGCTAAGGTTAATGAAGATTGAATAGGCTAATAATTGTATTAGGAATTCCACTTCAGTTGATGCTTGAGGGCTTCATGTCAGTTCATAAAGTTATTGAGGACCTTCTTCATGCAAGTTTGGAGCAAGTGTGTGTGTTGGAGAAAAGGGCCACTGAAAGGGGACCTTGCAACATCAAGGTTGTTTGGTTGTATCTTCCACTTTTACTTAATATAATGGAGTGACATGTTTCTTTACCATAAAACCATTCTCGTTTGATTGTATGATTCCTTGATCACATGCATAAGTTTTCATTGGGTATACTATTGTTTCTTTCACTTTGGTTGGTTTGTGTTCCCTTGCAGGTCGAATATCACAGGAGCACCATAGTAGAGAAAGGACAACAAAGATACAAGGAAGCGATATTTAAAGGTATGTCACTCATCTCCTGTTTGATAGTAAATTCAATGATTAGAGGTTAGGGAAAGCGTCATTCCCTGTCTTGTTTTTTTCTAGATCTAGGTGGATCTAGGGAGATCAGTTTATGTATGCATTTACTAATTAATCCAATAACACTATCTTTGTTTCCAAAAAAAGAATTTATATTTCTTGTCCCCTCTTTTTGGAATATTTTATTTTTTTGTATTTTTCAATTTTTTAGCGATCTTGAAAAAGAATAAAAGAATTATATGTTACAAAGGAGGAATGAGTGTCAAGAGCATGAAAATTGGTTCCGAGTGCATGGAAAATACTAATGTTCAAGGAAAGGAGACATGTGTAGGATAAGGAAACTCGCGGAAAATTCATCCATGGGTCAAGGTGTCAGATCACAGAGGCAAGAAGTACTGCAAGGCTTGCGTATAAGGAATGATTTAAAGGTTTAGTTGAGAGCAACATGGATCCAACATTAGTCCAAATATGAAAAGATGAGACCTGCAATGTGGTTAAGCATGACACAACAAGACTCCTTCCATGTAAAATTTTACGAGCCCAGAGAAGGTAAGATCTATGGTTTTTTCACGTTTTAGAGAGTCTGAAAAAATGAAAAAAGAAGACTCGAGGGAGTACATTTTTTACATTTAGTCCAATTGGCTCGAAAAAAGGGGTAAACTTGCACCGAAAGGAAATCTTTTCAAAATCATTTTAATGAGTGTGACAAAGACAAGATCACTCAGCTATCTTTTCAATTTTAAGGAGTCTGAAAAGATCTTAACTATGGAATCGCATCCTTTTTCTGATTTTAGTCTCCTTAGCCCGAAAAAGTATAAAAGTAACTGAGGAGAAATCTCTCGGTGAGACGAATCTCCCGAGGCATACCTTTTTCTGCTATAATCTACTAGGAGGAAAAATGGTTAAACTCATGCCAAGTAGATGTTGTTCTAGACCAATTTAATGATTGTGAAGGAACAAGGTCACTCGGTGATGTTTTCAATTTTAGGGAGACTAAAAAGAGCTTAACTATGGACTCCGGGGGGGTTCCTTTTTCACAAGTAATCTCCAAGGCCCGAAAAATGTGAAAAACCTAAACCATGGAGAATGTTCCTTTTTCAAAAATTTAGTCCCTCAAGCCCAAAAAAGGGTTAAAATTACACCTCATAATACTCTTCCAAAATCACCGAAGTTCCTAGAGAATACCTTTATTCATAAAATTATCCATCTAGACCGAAAAAGGGGTAAAATACCTCCAAACAGATGTTCCTCCAAATTTGAGTTTGGTGAGAATGAAGGGAAACAAGATCGCTCGGAAACCTTTTCAATTTTAGAGAGTCTGAAAAGGGATTAAAGAAGACTCCGGGGGCTAATTTTATGAAGTAATCCATATAAGATATAAAAGAATAAATACAGTCTCATTGGATTTTTCTTTCGAAATTTAAGGCGAGCTTTAAAGACAAAAACCCATGCTCATTTGGGAGTCCCGAGGGTAAGGCCAAGAAAAAGAATGAAGAAGAATGAGGCTTCAACACAAAGTCATGGAGGGACTAAAATGGAATCCCATGCCTATGAAGTACTTCGACATGGGCACCAAATGGAAAACAAGGCTCCAACTAGGATTCCCATGGAAGGAATGCTTTTCCGCATAAAGTACGAGACACTTATCAAAAAGGAAGGTTAGTGTCGCAATTCAATGGGATTGATCCTAAGGCCAAAAGACCAGGAAACAAATAATGAAGAAATGAAAGTAGAGAAAAATATAACCTATATGAGAGTTTCGAGGTCAATACCTGTCATAACGGATTGATATGATGAACAAATGTCAAAGAAAAAAATGTCTCCAAGATCCCGCATATAAGGCTAATAACACTCATCCATAAGTTAAATAAATCCAATATATATAGAAACTTCAGAAAATAAGAGGTGCTACTGAATACAAAAATTGAAAACAGTAAACCTAGACTATACAATATGTACATGGTACCACACAGCCTTATGACTCATGCATGGTAGTAGTTCAGGTAGATCCCACTGCTAGGCTCTGACCAAGAGTCTCTTCGATAGTCAACCTGGAAAGTCTCCCAAAAAGGAAGGAAACACAAAAAATGGTGTAAGTCCTCCCACAGTATAGAAATCATAGTCATGGATTCAAGGATAGCCTCATCCAAAGGCAATTCAAAATCTGAGAAATCACATGAATGAGGAGGTTCGACAGTCCCAAAGGGCGAAGTAAACTGACCATATTCCATATGATGATGAAGGTTTTGGTTAGGGTTGGAAGATTCTATCAGTGAATAATCACAAGCACGAGGGCTTGAAGATATACAAACAATGATATCAGACTCGAAAGGAAACTCAAGATCACTTGGACCAAGAGGGGGAAGTAAGGGCCCCCGTTCCCCCATTAGATAAACCAATGGATCAATTTTCGAGACCAGGTATCAAGAAGGAAAACATGATTTCAAAGGTTCCTGCTCAGAAGTAATTGAGGATTGAAGATAAAATGCCACATAATTAACCCATGGATGGGTAGAGTCTACATGAACACTAGGAACATATAAAGGGGTAGCCAAAACTAACACTGAATTAGGATGGTGATTATTAGATTCCAGCTGGTCGATAGTGACAATGCTTCCATTATGAGGGAAATGCATCACCCAAAAGAGCATAGACACCACAACATTCATAGCATATACATAATCACGCCCAAAAATCATATTGAAATCTAACAGGCCTTTCACCCATATAACATCAAAAAGGAAATTCTTCCCACCTAGCTAGATAGGAAACTGAGGAACAAACCCCAAATATTCACTAGGAAGTTTGTCAAAAAACAACAGTTGAAGTGAAGCAGTGACAAGATCAGAAGAACCCAAATCTTGCCAACCCGAGGAGGATACAATACTTTTGGAGGATCCTTCATCTATGATACATCGATAAAAAAAAATTGAATTAACTTCAACCCATATTTGAAAAGGTGCAGAAGAAGGAAGGAGAGGCTCAACAAGGTCATTCCAATCAAAGGAACCATCCTAGGACTTGCAGGGGGTGTGCTCGAAGTGAGCGGTATGCCCCCTTGTTCTGAAAGTACTGAGCTGGAAATGTTAAAAAAATAGTTGGTAGACACATCATTCCCAAAGATAAGAGTGGGATCAGCCGAATATTGCATTGGCATGACCACTTTGGTAGACTTGACACTCTCCAAGAAAATATTGGTATTAGCCAAAGATTGCATTGGCCTGAGCACTTTCTCAACCAATGGTTGAATAGGTTGTGAGACAACATTATCTAAAGGTGCGTTACCCCCAAAAAAGGGAGTGGGATCAGCCTAAGATTGCATCGACATGACTACTTTCTCAACCACTGGTTGAATAGGCTATGAGGAAACCTCAAAAGACTCAAAATAAGAAGATCTTGCAGACAGAGACCACAATCTTCGTACCTATGGAAGGCCAGGGCATAAATGAGTAAGATGATATCCCTTACAAATATTACAAGGGAACTTAGGCTTACATCCTATATGTCCAAATTTATCAACAAAATCAATGCCCCCATCATGACTAGAAGTGGTTGGTTGCACATATCCAACATGACTTGCAGAGGTTGGTGATGGGTTGATAACATGACTCGGAGAGGCTACATACCTATTTCCAGTATGACTAGTAGTGACTAGACTTTTTCCTCTAACATGACTTGCAGAGGTTGGGTGATGGTATTTATCATGAATTGTAGAGGTTGATGATGGGTTGATAACATGACTCAGAGACGCTATAGACCTATCACCAGTATGACTAGTAGAGGTTGGTGATTTCTTCTTCCTATTCTTTATCTTTCTATCTTGTTTATACTTATGGTTACTAGTATCTATACTTTCGCCAGAGATGGTAGAATGAGGAGGAGAAGACTTTTTTGATGAAGGAACATCAACATGATGCCCATGACATAAGGTTCTTAACTCAAAAGTGTCAAGAGAATTTGAGACATTTGTAATGGTACCCAACCAAACAGGTAGTCCCACATTCAACCTAGGAATGTACAAAGTGGCCATCAAAGGGACACCAATGTTTCCGAAGAAAGGAAAATCACAAGAATCCCCTTGCGAAGGGGTTTCTTGGTTGGTAACCTCAAAAACGTTTTCCATGAAGATATTATGGATAGGTTCTCCCCTTGTGGGATCGTTCCAGTCCATAAAAGTCTCACACACTAACTCTGGTGAACCAATGGTATAAAAAACAGTGCCTATAAAGAGGCGGCTCCACATTTCTAAGAGAAAGATTGAAAAGTCCTCACGACTGATAGAGTGGGAGGTCTACCACCTTAGTTCATAGACCCAAATAAATTAATGACTAACTCACTATGGAAAAGTAGGGACTTCATAACAGACACTAAATGTTCCCTAACAATAAATCAAGTTGTCGACTAACTAGTGGGAAGGACAGTTATGTCAATCGACACTAAAGAAACTAATTGGTGTAAGTGAAACTCGAATAAGGAATAACCCTCCGAGTATACTCTTTGAAGCACGATCTGACATCCTCCCTAGGTACTGTGGTATACCCCCACAGTCACCTGTGTAATTCTGTAAAATATAGGCAACTAAGTTTCCAGCTCGCAGTCAATCACCAGGAGGGTACAGTCGATAGTCGAGTAGATCGTAATGAGAAAGATAACAAGTATGAATCCCTTCAAGGGTGCCAAAATAAATTGGTTAGGAATAAAACTGAGGATATCGAATAGATTCTAGGTCCATGAAGCTCAGTAGGAAAATGCGATCAATATTGTTCCTGAGAAATACCATCATTATACAATCCCCACTATGTTTAGTTCGGCTTTGGAGGGGTTATATCCTCTACCTCTCTGTGACCTCATGTTTATCCCCTATGTTAGGGGGGGTCCCAACTAACTCTTATGATGTTGGACTTAAGACACTCCCTATCTCAGACTCCATTGTTCTTTTTAAATGGCCTTGAAGAGTTTCCTCTTCACACCTAATTCAAGGCCCTAAAACCCTAAACTAGTCAGTGAACCCTACAAACAAAAATTCTTATATATTTTAAGTTAAGAGTTAATTTTAAGGATTGATTTATGTAAATAATGTGATCATGTAACTGATGTTGTTTCAGACTCTTGCAAAAAATGAAACTTATAAGAACACTGGCAAAGATGAAAACACAACACTATGCTAATTTCTTTTCTTTTTTCAAATAACAATGAAAAGAAAATGCAAAAAAACAAAGAGACCTAAACAACTAGTTTTTTTTTTATATATTTTCTTCCAATCAAATAAGAAATAACAAAATATTATAAAAGAAACTAATGAATACATGATTCAAAATGCAACTCATTTTTCTTAAAAATTAAAGCTAAAAATAAGCCAAAAAACCTAGGAAACACAAAGAGATAAGTGGATTTCTTTTTTATTTGTTGAACTTCTTTAACAAGAAAAACTGAAGTAATTTTTTTTTTTTTTTTTTTAAGCAAGAAGGAGGGAAAAAGAGAAAACAAAAACCAATATTGACAGAGAGCATAATCCAACTTCGTAAACGCAGGGATTCAAACAAGAAACCAAAAGGAGGATCTAAAACTTGAAATTTCACTCTAAACCTCTAGGGAAAAATGTAAATGTGTTGAACCTGCACATAATAGATCTAGCTAAACAATGATACACACATTTTCAGAGAGAATAGAATAAAGAAGAATAAGGAGAGAAATAATGAAATAATTCTCATTAACCGTTGTGAATAATGAATAATTTACACATGATATACTCTGTATAGCTCAATGAGTGTGCACTCGAGGTGAATCGATGCACCATAGTCATGGTCTAGAGTGATCTAGACACACACCAGTAGTTACAAGAGTGAACTGCCACCTAGTCTAGTCTCTCAAGCAGTTATGGGAGTGAACTTCCACCTAGTTGATTTAACTAGTCAACTAGTCTTCAGTTAACTGACTGAACATAGAGTAGTGAGCAGTTAACTCAGGGAATCAATGGTAATGTGCCAGATTGGTGATGATACCAAGTCAAGTTTGAATTATCATGGTGATGATCCCAATGTTTCATGGTGATAAAACCAATGCAGCATCTAAACTCAACTCAACTAGTTAAACTGAAGTGTCAAATGAAAGAGAATATTCTCCAGGTGGAATATTCTCCCCCAAAATATAGGAGACTGGATAATGACTAATTATGAATAATAAACAAGGAAAAACCTTATGAAAAAAAAATCCTAGGTGTGTGTGAAGTAACTCCAAAAAAAACAAAAGAATACTAAGACACAAGTTAACAACAAATCTTCAACCCAAGCTAAGGCCAAAAACAGAGACTCTGACTAGTTCAAGAAAGTCCTAAGAAGCCTAAAATTCTATTAGGAAAGAGACATACCCCTCTTTTTTTAAAACACATCCAAGATACAAAGACACAGGTTGGTGCATCAGTGGTCTATGTATGTACGTAGACTATCTATTGTATAGAGCGCATATGTACACGGGTTGAGCCAAAGCAAAGAGTGTACACCCCTGAGACTTTTCAAAAATAAAAAGACTAAACATACTGACAGGGCAACGAAAACTGGTTAGCACCTTGTAGGTGATAAGAGACCGTTAAAAGAATCATTAAACTTGACTGAAACTCAAAAGGAAATCAAGAATCCAATTAAAAACCCAAAACACCTCCATCTCAAACCCTAGAGAGACTCCCCAGTGGAGTCGCCAATTCTGCTGCTGGGGAACCCCCCCTATAAATATACCACGGTTCTAAGTATAGACAAATAAATGACTCCCTAAAAGTCAATCTAATTCCTACACTACTCCAAACATTCCACACACATGAACATAAAAGTGATAGAAGAGTAAGTCAGAAACAATACATGTGGTCCAAACATTTGATGTTGACCTCCTCGAGCTTTGTTTCTTTTTTGGATGTTGGTCTCCTCCCAAAGTTGACCTGCATCAACTACTTAGGAAAAAAATGCTACACAAATTATATATATATTCATCAATTAGGGTTAGATATCATTCATTATGCATAAACCAAATAAAATACATAAATATATCATTTGGGACAAGGAAACAAATTATTTTATTTAATATTCAAAGATTGGAAATTACAACCTTTGTAGGCTGATGCTCCGCGAACCTAGTCTGAGCTCCTCTTGACAATGCTCCATCTGCACCTTCCAAATTCCTTCTCTCACAATCTGCTTCTAACCTCAAGGGAAGGGAATGGATTGTATGGGAGAAAAGGGCTAGAGAGGGAATGTTGAAGGAATAACTCACAAACGTATGCAAATACTTGGGCAAGGAAAGGGAATTTGGGAAGAGTTTCACCGTTCTAATGCTTGATTGTGGAATTATACCCCAAGACCTAATTTTATATGACAAAAGGATAGTTATTCGGTTTGGGGACAAGCTATAGTAGGTGAAATGGTTGGGAAACCTCCAATAGCCTGTTAATTCCACCGAATTCCTTGCAACTTTTTAATTTTTGCAAATATTGGAGGTATACGGGGGTTGTTTAGTGTGAAAATAGAGTATGTACGTAGGTTTTTTAGCATGTAGCAAGTGTATGTATGTGAGTAGTAGTGCAACATGATGCATTCATGCTCCAAAAAAATGTTTTTTAAAGAGAGTTCCTCAACAATGATTTGGAAAATTATGCAAGTAGGAATGCCAATGCCATGTATGCATGAGTAGGGAATGTTATGGATATAACACTAATGTATGATGACAAGGGCCAAAAATCCCTTACAACATCTCCCCCACACTCCATTCCTTTCTCGTCCCAAGCAAGCATGCATCCAAGTCTTGATTCTCTGCTGCTACAGAAGTATCCTCAGTGTGTACCACCTGTTCGTACTACTATGCATACATAACTCAACCACAATAGCTACCAGTTGGATAGGGTCATACATGTATATAAGGTTTAATATGACTAGTCTCAAATTTATTTGAGTGACTATATATTACAAGTCCCATATACTCGATCTCCATGTTTTGCGTTCCTGGATCAACTCTGTTTTCTTTCAAGAGCCACCCCAGTTGCAGCTATTGCCAAGTTGGTCACTCAGTTCAAACCTAGACTGCTCACACGATTTTTTAGGATATTTCTCTTGAAGGATTCATTATATGGGATAGATGAAGGTATATGTTATCTGTCACTCATACCATTCCTCTACTGTCACGACCCAAAAACTATTCTACAGTTCTTATATCAAGGGATTCTCCACTTTAATGTTCTTGTCATCATATTTTATTTAAGGACATTGTGTGTTTGTGTAAAATTTGTCTCTTGAATTCCTTCGACCACTTCTCACCATGAATTCTCTCTCAACTACTATTCATGAATAATTCAACAACTAGTCAATTGGTCGAAAACAAGCACTATTGGATGGAAGTTGGATCTAGTCTTTTCTTAATGTTGAATTAGCTGGTGCACAGTGATTATCTCATTTTTTTGGCACCCATTCTCTCCTATGGTGTCATGTTTGATGAGATCAATTTTGTAGTTGATAAAGAATATATCTTGAAGAATAATGTTCTAGTCCTCCCATTCGATCAGGTCAAGACACAACCTAATCTACTATCGGTCGACTAGTTTTTGTGTTGAATGACTTCGATGAACAAATCTAGGATGATGTTAATGGTATTGTAAAATAATTCTTTGAAGACTGGCCAGATCAATGGAAGATGAGAACAAACAACCATAGGTTGTAAAATATACAAGTGTGAAGGACGTGGGCCACGATATTCCTGTTGGTCAACTTATCACTATGAAATTTCCACGAGTGGTGGGTTGACTTGTGAAATTCCATGTGAATCATCCTTCACCCATATAATTTCCTCCCAAGATGATCTATGTTATGCTTAACCAGTAAAATAGAATATCCATGCAAATAGGAATAGAGCATGGATGTGAAATCATAATTCAATACATAAATATCTTTACATCGCATAGCATATTTGGTTAAGAATCACTCTGTGAAAGAGATAAAGTAATATTTGACATTGAATAATATGGGTGGAATTATAGTCATTATCATAGCAATGGATTCAAGTGACTCAACCATCCCATTATCAACTAAAATTAAGACTTGACTCGACCTACACAATGAACGAAATTCAAAAAGGGATGGCGGTCAAAGTTGTTCGTCGAGCAACATTGATCGACAAACTCTTACCTATAGTAGCTATCAGAAGATTTCCAATTTTGGATGGCCAACTCAATAGTGATGAGGAAGCTGAATGAAATCATTTCAAATAAATTGACCAAGAAAAGAAGTTGCAATAATATGAACAAGTTCAATGATATATAATTTGGTGTTGCCTTGGAGTGTTATCGTTAAAGGACAATCATATACTCTTTGAATTTGAATTTGACTTCCAAATTCTCTGAGTCATGGTCAAGTGACTTTTGTATAATTAATGGGTCTTCGATAAAAGTCATGTGAAATAAATTATGAGTATAAAATGCTATGCATATAAATATTGCATGGAGGATAGTCAAATCAACTTGAGTTAGCCAGTCGAATTCAATTCTATATTATAATTCTATTTGAGTTCAAGAATAGTCGTGTCGAGTTTACTAGTCGAAAAAATAAAAATGTATATTGTTGATTGTATTAGTTTCAATATATATTGGAAAATTTTAGTCAAAGAATAAAAAAGGGGGTTAAACATGCATCTTTTAAAGGTAGGTGATCCCCCCCACCAATGTAATGTAAGTCAGTCTGTTAGCACTAGAAGTCACACCTAGACTATTGTAGGTCTAATCCTAGTACCCATCAGAATATAAATGGATTGAATGGTTTGATTAGGTGGATCAACAAGTCTAGGAAAGAAAGGGACAAGGAAACAAACTATCTGTAGAGGCATTCCATTGGGCATGGAGTCATAATATCCTACAGATTAAAGGAAATCAAACTGTATACCATAAAAATGGGATATGTAATGATTAGTAGAATCATGGTGAATATGAAAAATGGAGGAACATCCATTGTATAGAGATCCTTTCTGCAAACAGATTAAAGATTCTTAAAAAATAAACAATGATTTAATGGGAAAGCTACAACAAATCCCCTATTGTTCATGAATCCATCAATCAATGACAACTATGATCATAAAAACCTGCAATATGTTCAAGCGAGAATATAACAAAAGGATGGGAAAACAAAGAAGACAATCTGATTAAAAACTCTCATGAATGTTTAATGGCAGAAACATTGATTACAAATAGGCCCTCAGGGTTACAAATGAGCAACTAAACTACTCCTCCATCTCTCTCCTCTCTTGGATGATGAATCCAACCCTTTCCTTATCAAAATACCTTTCATATATAGTGAATTATCTCTCTCTAACCTAATGATTTTGAAACCAGGGAGCTACATAAGATCCTCCTCCATTTAGGAGTATGTTACAAAATATTCCAACAAAAACATAACAAATTCCTATTTTTTAGGATCTTGTCTATTGTGATAAATTCCTTTTGAAGCAGGTCATGCTACCTGATATGGATATGGAACACATGTCCCTCATGTCCAACTAACTCCTAGGAAACCATTTGATCCTTCCCTGAGAGATGGTATCCTTCCCATAGCTCAGATTTGTCAAGTTGTTACAGTTCGCAATGCCTTTGACAACATGCACTGTGAACTTTCCTGTACGTGATTATTTTGACTTTTCTCCCAAACTATGAAGTTAGTTGGGCTGATTTTTTGTCATCAATTCAATGGTAATATGGTTCTTCTCCACATAAAATTTAGGAAGAACCCATATTGGAATTCAAAATTTATGATCAAAGCAATACTTTGTTGTGTGTTAATTGCTTACAAACTCTCCCAAATAACCAATTCGCAGCGCCAGTGAGTCGAAGCACTGTGAAATTTCCTGTAGCAGCCTGTTTAACTTTTTCCAAAGTTTCAACATCTCAAAAATTATACTAGGAGTCTATATATGCTAAAAAACTTCATCATCTTGATATATAATTGGAGGAAAAACACCAAAACTTTTATTTATAGTTAAAAACTCATAGCCATCACCAAAATGTTGTAAATGCATAAAACATAAACTTTGACCAAAATTAATGCTAGTTTTGGAAGATCAATGTATTTATATTTTTGTTCTAGAGCTTCTTCTGGTAGCCACCTTGGCCATCATGTCTAAGTTTCTCCTTGCCAATTCTTCTTTGAAAGCCTATAACTCTGCCTTGAATTTTCTGATTTCAACTTGGTGGGTTTTGTTCTGCCTGTAGAGATTCTTGAGCTGCCTATGAAGGGGAAAAAATATCTTTGCCAAGAAACTTGCCTTATCAATAGTCGCTTCATACAATGAATACAAGTGAGAATTATTTTCTAAAACAGGGTTTCCGCAACACTAATATCAGTTTGCAACGTTAATATGGTATGTAATTTTAGCTTAATTCTACAAGTACTTCGCAACGTTGAGGTATCAATGAGACAGATGGCTTGTTTGCAGAGGCAAATATAAGGTGATATTAATATAATAGTCTTGATTGGTGGGTAGAGTTTAGAGAACCATATAAGTGGGTTTGAGAGTTGGTAACAAATGGGCTTGAGAAGTTCGTAGTGCCAGTAAATTAAGCAACATAAACTCTTCTTTCAACCTTTTAACAACATGGATATCGTCAAGAAAAACCTGATACACCTGGTTTTGATGATGGCTCTTTGTGAACCTGAGTTGATCTATTTGAGAGGCATCTAAACTCGATTATCTTCTTCAGCCAGTCTCCAGTGCCAGTTTGCAACACCAAGTCCAAAAACAAATAGTGCACTTCAAGGAGACTGTTAGAAATTATGTGACATAATCCTTGAAAACATAATTAATTGAAGGTGTTGAAAACTAAAAAAATCCCCTTGACACATTTCTTAGTTTCAATAATGAAAGATAAGTGCATGAGGTACTCATAAGTACACTGCGAACTTTCCTAGTGAGTTGGCAACAAATACAACTGATCTTTGAATTGACATCTAAACGGTTGGAAAGTGACAAAGGAAAACTTGTGTACAACTTGGAGGAATGACATGTCATGGTGATGATGTTTAAGACCAAGAGTGTGACTCATAAGGACCATTATCCTTATCATGATGAATAATCTCATGACACAAAGAATCTAAAACAAACTTAAACATTACTTTTTCTTAAACAAATAAAAATTTGAGTTATGCCAACAAAAGGTCTTGAAACCTAAGAATTATAAAACCCTATGACTCCAAAAACCAAAACCAAAGTGTTTTTTACCCCCTACAATTCTATGTGCTAACATGTAGCTCCACGAGGGATGGAAACCTCCCTGTGAGGCTCCAAGAACATGTAGTTCTAGTGCCTTATCCATTGTGCTAGGAGTCATTATTGTTCTTATTCTTCTACAAAAAAAAAACAAACTAAAAAAAAATAATAATAAATACGAGCTTATTTATATACATTCCTACTTCTAGCCAGCTCAACTAATTAACTCATGTATATACAAATTTCCAAAAGAATTGTTTGAGCAACAAATTGCTTGACCTGATCTGATATACATTGTTGAAAATGTAAAAGGAAAATAGTAGGTGTAATAAAAACACAATGAATAGTTGATATCTACTATTACAGACAAGTAGCATACAAAAATGTTTAACCTTTGGAGTTTTGGAAAATAAGGATTGCATCAGATCTTCTATTTGATCATAAAATCCATGAAAAGACATTTCCAGGTGATCCAAAGGAAAATAATTCCACTCTGTTGAATCCAACACATGAATAACACTATGTTCCTCCTCATGCTTTAGTTGAAAACAAGATTATTTCTCAATATCCTCTGTTGGTAATACTGCATCCTGTACTTGAACCATCATATTTGCTTGTTGGATTTCTACTTCTAGTGAAAGATCTTGACCAAAATTCAAGAACATATAACATTGGAGATCATCATGAACTAACAAGGGTTGTTGATTTGTCAAGCATTTGTGAGCAACCACCTCTTCTTCATTAAAATGATCATGTTATGATTTCAAAGTAGCGTTTAAAAGGCTCCTACTACGATCTGTTGAAAAAGAGTTGAAATCTAAAAAATGATGCATAAAGTTGTCCCAAATATGATTTATGTTCATAAACATCCTCCTATCCATGTACATGAAAATATTAAACCCAGAATTGATCTGAGAGGTTTCCACAAACTCAAAGGTTGTTTTCAATATCCTTTTCATCTATATACACCTACTCTAAAGATGAATACTTTCTCTCTCTGAGGAATAAAACCAAAACAAGATGATGATGAGTTGCAATATAAAATAGTTGGGAAACAACTTCAGATGGTCGAATGCAATCAGGAATGCTAAGATAGATGTTGTGGAATATCCAGTTGCACTGGGTGCAAATATCATTTCTCCTCTTAATTAGGGCATAAAAATCAGATATATATTGATCAACAGATTTGTTTTCACCCTAATATCTCAGGAATACAGGATGAAAATCAGTCCACGAACAAACAAAACAAGCCTTCATATTTCTAAACCCCAAAGAAGCATCCCTGGCCAAGGATTTTGAAAATAACCTCAAGACAACATCCTCATGCATGATTTTGAAATTATCAACGAAATCCTCAAAAGCTTCCATGTGCTTTTTAGTTGCAATATGATCATTTCCTTTGAACATAGGAAGGTATTCAAAAAACATGGGAGGGTAAGCATTTAGGATAGGAGGAAGATTGAGAGGTTTAAAAATTATCGAATGCTTATTTGAGCTTTAGTAGGCTGAACACAAAGGTCAACTAGATGATTGCAAGGTTCAACAGGGACCTCAGAATCTATATCAACTTTGTAATACACAGGTTTACAATATGAGTCAACTTTAGGAGAAACTGAAACATAGACCTCGACTTTATCAATAGGTTCAATAATGCATGGAGAGGAAAATTCTTCATTACTCAGTAAATAATATGAATTTATAGGCTTACAATCATATGAATAAACAAAACATAGGATGATATTCTTTACATGCAAAGAGAAAGACAAGAACGAGTTGATGAAGAAGAACAAAATTTCATGGAGAAAGCTTAGGGCCTGATACCTGGTGTTTCCCTTCCATGATTTAATTTTTATGTTGGTAGTATTTTTCCTCCAGTGGAGTTTTATATTGTGGAGTCACGAGGTGAAAGAGTATTGCAATCTGTACGTGTCCAACTTCAGTTCACCATCTAAAAATGGATGTAATTAATGTCATTCTTCCAAGGAATATTTTCAACTTCGTCCCCAACAACGAAACCAAAAATGTTAGCACTAGAATTCACACGTAGAGTGTTGTAGGTGTAAGCCTATTTCCCATAATAAAAATCGATTGAATGATTTGAGTAGGTGGATCAACAATACTAGGAAAAAAATAGAGAAGGCAACAAACTGTCTGCAAAGGCATTCCATTGGGCATGGAGTCATAACATCCTACAGATTAAAGGAAATCAAACTGTATACCAGATAAAGGGGATAGATAATGATGAGTATAAGAATGGTGAATATGCGTAAAGGAAGAACATCCATTGTATAAAGATCCTTTCTGCAAACAGATAAAATATTTCTTAAACAATAAACAATGATTTAATGGGCAAGCTACAATAGATCCTCTATTGTTCATGAATCCATAAATCAATGGCATATATGATGCTCAAAACATGCAATATGTTCAAGTAAGAAGATAAAAAAGAAATGGGAAAACAAAGAAGACAATATGATAAACAATTGTCATGAATCTTTAATGGAAGAAATGTTGATTACAAACATGCCCTTGGGCTTTCAAATGAGCAACTAAACTACTCCTCGAGCTTTCTCCTCTCTTGGATTATGAATCCAACCCTTTCCTTATTAAAATACCTTTCATATATAGTGAATGATATCTCTCTACCCTAAGGAGGTTGAAACCAAGGAGCTACATAGGATCCTCCTCCATTTAGGAGTTCGTTACAAAATATTCCAACAAAAGCATAACAAATTCCTATTTTGGGGGATCTTGTCTATTGTGATAAATTCATTTTGAAACAAGTCATGATGCTTGATTTGGAGATGGAACACATGTCCCTCATGTCTAAATAACTCCTATGAAACCATTATAACCTTCCCTAATAGTTGGCAGCCTTCCCACAACTCATATTTGTCAGACTATTAGAGTTCGTAGTACCTTTCATAGCATGCGCTGCGAACTTTCCTGTGGATGATGATTTTGACTTTTATCCCAAAACGTGAACTGAGTCGTGATGATTTTTTTTCAGAAATTAAATGGTAATATGGTGCTTCTCCACACCACATTTCAGAAGAACCAAAATTGGAATTCAAAGGTTATGATCAAAACAATACTCTATTGTGTGCTAATTGTTTACAAATTGTCCCAAATAACCGGTTCACAACACTAGTGAGTCCAGGTTTTGCGAAATTTCTTGTAGCATCCTATTTCACTTTTTCCAAAGTTTCAACACCTCAAAAATTATATCAAGAGTTTATATATGCTACAAAAATTCATCATCTTGATATATAATTGGAGGAAAAACACCAAAATTGCTATTTATAGTTCAAAACTCATAGCCATCACCAAAACATTGTAAATGCATACAACAAAAACTTGAAAAAAATTAATGTTAGTTTTGGAAAATAAATGTCTTTATATTTTTGTTCTAGAGCTTCTTCTAGTAGCCACCTTGGAGAGCATATCTAAGTTTCTCCTTTCCAATTCTTCTTTGAAAGGTTGTAACCCTTCCTTCAATTTTATGATTTCAGCTTGGTGGGTTTTTTCTGCCTGTAGAGATTATTGAGCTGCGTATGAAGGGAAAAAAATATCTTAGCCAAGAACCTTGCCTTATCCATAGTCTCTTCATACAATGAAGACAAGTGAGACTTCTTTTCTAAAACAGGGCTTCAACATCACTAATATTAGTTTGCAACATCAATATGATATGCAATTTTAGCTTAATTCCACAAGCAGTTCACAGCATTGAGGTGTCAGTGGGACATATGGCTTGTTTGCATAGGAAAATATAAGGTAATATTAGTATAAAAATATTGACTGGTGGGAATATTTTATAGCACCATATAGCTGGGTTTGAGAGTTGGAAGAAAATGGGATTGAACAGTTCATAGCACCAGTAAATTAAGTAGCATAAACTCCACTTTCAACCTTTGAACAACATGGAGATTGTCAAGGAAAACCTGATACACCTGGGTTTGATGATGGTTCTTTGTGAACCTGATTCTATCTATTTGAGAGGCATCCAAACTCGATGATATTCTTTAGCCAGTCTACAGTGCCAGTTTGCAACGCCAAGCTAAAAAACAAATAACTCACTTCAAGGAGATTGTTAGAAATTTTGTAACATAATCCTTGAAAATATAATTAAATGAAGGTGTTGATAACCACAAAATTCCCCTTGACATGTTTCTTAGTTGAAATAATGAAAGATAAATGCATGAGGTACTTGTAAGTACACTGCGAACTTTCCTGGTGAGTTGGCAGCAAATACACCTGACCTTTGACTTGACATATAAACAATTGGAATGTGATAACGGAAAAATTGTGTACACCTTGGAGGCGGGACATGTCATGGTGATGATGTTTAATATAAAGAGTGTGACTCATAAGGGCCATTTTCCTTATAAAACCCTATGACTCCAAAAATATAAACCAAAGTGTTTTTGACCCGCTACAATTCTATGTGCTAACACGGTCATTAGCTGATGAGACTGGTTCTTCACCGACATAATTCAATATTCATTCGATAGTACTTATTTTAATTTTTAAGGTTCAAATCCTACTTCATAAAATATCAAATGTAGAGACCAGAATATCATGAAGAAGCAGATCCAAGTTTAATGATCAGAGTAGAGAAGCCAACACATAAAAGTTGAGAGAGAATTGATGATGAACATGTTGGTAGAGGTTAAGGGAATCCAATATATACATAAATTAACATACACACACACATGAGATATGAAAAGAAAATATAATGATAGAAGAACGATTGGATTGATTGAGCCCCTGGTATAAAAGTTGTAGACTAGTTCATGAGTTGCGACCTCAGAAGCTAGAAAGAAGAGAAATGTTAGGTTGGCTGAATCATGGAGCTATACCATAGGGTGTTTTGCATGTGTGAGATGAGCCCATGATAAATAATATTTCAGAAGGAATAGAAACTCGGTTGGATATCCTTCCCCACATAATAATACATTTATCTCCTTCTTTCTTGGGACTATGTGTGTGTCTTGATATGTGTTCCAATGTAGTCTCTCTTGAATTATTTCCTCAATTGCCTAGAATACAACATTTTAGATGTTGTAGGGAATTTTGGGCCCTTGTCATCATACATTATAGGATAATACATAAATATATGTAGTAAACAGGATAAACATAAGAAAATACATGTAATAAAGGGTAAATTCTTAAAAAGTACTAAACTAATTATCAGTTGGAGTGGGTATAACCACTCCAACCATTTCTCTTATGTACTTATACTCATGAAGATGGAATAAACACACAATTGATTAACCTTCCCAATTATTCTCTTCTTTATTTAGTATGTCTCTTTGTAACGTGATTTCTAATGTAGTTCCTCTCAGAATGTCGTTGTAATATACATTATTACAACATTGGTTCCATTGCTAGTAGTTATGGACCTGAGTATGTAGAAGTACACATAGATGTTAACGCTTCAATACATACGTGAATGCTGGGAGCGCAAGACTGAGAATTACATTAAGAATTACACCAGAAGAAACAATATTTCACTCACAGAAGAAAGAGAAATATTCTTCTCAGAAACCCACAAAACATTTTTAGAGGTTGTCCCTAAAGCACTATTTCATTGCATCAACAAGTCAGGTAATGCATAATTTGACAACCAACGAGAAACTAGGCCTCAAGATTACAAACAAAGGATGAAAAAATTTGCACCACTGGTTTGAGAGATTTGTCGAAGACTATATCTTAGAGAAATCCATCGAAGATCGAATATCTCTTGATAGAATAAAATAAAAATTTTATACCAACTTGCATGAAGGATTCTTTTGTACTATTCTGACATTTCTTCATACATTTGTCCTAGAGAAGGGAATGGGTGACATTTTTGAATACCGACCTCGACTAGGCACATAATTACCAAATAGTAACTATAAATAGAAGGGACGAAGAGTGGGAATTATTTCTTGATGCAAAGAGAAAGGACATAAGACAAGCCTATGATTATTTTATGAAGAAATGAACATGACCAGTATTACTGACTCAGAGTAAGTCAGTGCAGTGATCGAGGTTCAATAAAATTTGTGAGATGCAACAAGGAAAGCATACCAGAAGTTATAATTACTAAAGTATAAATGTCATCGAGAGGAAAAAAATCACATAAGAAAACCAATGACATCCATACATTAGTGCAGGAGAAAAGGAAAAATAAAAGGAAAGAACTTCGTAACCTATGGAACAATCATAATTTGAAAATAAAAATGATCGGGGAGGGTCATCCTAATCGAGCATGTGAGCAGTCTAAGTCTGAAATGAATATAATAGAGATAGAAATAACAACAGTTGTGGTTACCCCTCACAAACCTAGTGATATAGAGTTGATAGAGTCTAGAATGAATGCCTATCAACTGAAATATGAACATCAAAGCATGGATTACGAATATTCAGGACAAACTATATGCACTTCTCCCATGCTATAAACCAGCCTACGGATAAAATAATTCCTCCAACAAAGACCTTATATCAATGAAAAATATGCAATATTATGGTATAGAACTGATGAGCGTGGAAACCTATGAGATGCGCTCATTGCTGAGATAGAATGAAATGAAGCTGATAACATGCACATCCAAATTAATGATCTCACTTACTCGACCCCACTGCCAAATCTATTCTCAAGAGAAGAAATTAGTTGTAGTCATGAACTGCCATGACCATTGGAGCGATGTACAGTCGAGTATAAATATCAAAGTTATCAAATCAAGGAGATACTTTCTACGGTCAAGAAGAAACAATTATTCCTTGAGTACCACTCAATAAAAGATCAACCAATAAAAAGGGTGACAGAACAAAACCCAACCGAGGATTCAACAACTCAATAAATATTTGTGGTAACTCAAACACCATAGAAAGTGACTACCTCTAAAAAGACAATAAAAATGGGATTAAACCACATCTTCCTATACGAGGGATATGAGGACCCAAAAAGACATTGGTTCTTGTGGGAAAAATTCTTGGATCCCGTAGACATCACAGATGAAGATAAATAGATGGCACAATTTAGAGCTTCCCTCTGAAACCGTGCCCTCATATGGTTTATAAAATTTACATAAAATCAAAATCAAAAAAATTCAGACACAAAAGATAGTTTTCTAACATTTTTCAAATTCCAATATGTCACAATTTTCTAACATTTTTCAAATTCCAATATGTCACACACTTGGCTGCAAAAAAGTTAAAAGAAATAAAACATTGTCTAGGTGAGTTGGTACATGAGTATGATAAAATATTCAAAGATATTTTGAGCCAAATTCTAACGATTGACCAAATATTACTAGTTCAGTGGTACATAGTTGGTTTACTGCAACGGATCCACTCGCAACTACACTTGTATGAAATATCCACCTGCAAAGATACGTTACAAAAATCAGAGTGCGTCGAGTCGGATGACAAAGCCCCATCAACTGCTTTGACGACTGAAAGACTCAAAGAAAAAATAGAGAACTTACAATAAATGATAAATAATTTGTCAATAAGGAGAAATGAACTTTGGTGCACTTCATTTTGCGAAGAAGGACATATTAAGGAAACATGTATCCTCAATGATCAACCACTAGCAACAATAGATTCACACATACTACAAGCTCAGAAATATTGTAACATATGTGAGTGTTTGACTCATCATAATGTAGAATATTGTCCACATAATTTGAAAAACACTAAGTGGTGCCACATCTGCGAAGCTTCCAATCACAAAACATCAGAATTCCATTTCAATGCACAAAATCAAGATAGTGTATGATTATTCTATCACATGGAAGCCACCAACCAAGCTAACAATTACAGTCGAAGAGATGACTATGAAAGTCGATGTCGAGGTTGAGGAGGATGGAGTTGATTTGGTGGTCAGGGTTGAGGTCAAGGATGACCATACTACTGCAATTGCTGGAAATATGAGCACATCAGCCTAGATTTCCCAATGAAAGACCTGATTGACTTAAAATTATGCAATATATGCGGCGTCGGTGACCACTCATCAGAATACTTCCCAATAGTAATCGAAACAATTATGACTATAAAAAATGTAAATCTTCTACATGCAATATCAAAAAAGAAGTATTGAACCCAAATAATTTAATTATAATCACAAGATTTGGCATATGACAAGATATTAACATTAGCACCTTACAAGACCACAAAGAAGGAAGGATAGTTTCTTTCCAAATCCTTATAAAGAAGATAAAATTATGAAAGAATCTATAAGATTCTTTAAGAAAAACACTGGAAGACAGAATGAAGATATTATACAAGAATTCCTACAACTATTACAGGAAAAATAGTCAGTCGGTTAATTACTAGAACTGCTAAATATATTAAAATAATATAAAGAAGGACAAAGCCCATCATAGGATGTCAAACAACTCTCATATAAACATAAATATTATGATCCACGAGTCGACCTAGAAATCAATGAAGTATTGATAAAAAAAGTAGTTGTCAATTTTGGATCTCAATTCAATATCTTACCCCGAGAAACTTGGATAAGACTAGGTTGACTTGATTTAGCACCAAATTTGAACTATCTCAAACTTGTAGATCAAATATTGATAGATCCCATTGGTATACTCAAAAATGTTAAAGCTAAAATATTGGATATTCTGACTCAAGTTGACTTTGAAGTCATCGACCTATTTGAGGAGATGCCAACATATTCAACACTTGTCAGTAAGCCATGGGTTTGAAAAATGAAAGAAAATATCTCTCTCAAAAAAGACATACTGAAATTAAAAGGCAATGGAAGAAAAATAATCATTCCCTTGGATCCACAAGAAGGAAAACCATGCACTGAATCATGGGATGAATACCAAGAGGCTCGATGCATGTATGAAATTAATAATGAAGAAAGAGATTATGTAGAATTGACTACATAAGGAGAAATTTTGAGAGAATCTCCCACGTTGGTTGGACATAATTCGGACTCTGCTCTATATAAATAAAAAATCAATAATTATGAAGCACGCGTGAAAGATTGTTGGTCCATTGAAATCATCCCAAAACATTCCATAATGTGCTACTCGATCCAAAAAGTGCTAATAGTGTATGAAAAGAAAATTTGACAAACTTCCACTCTCATATAGACCGACATCCGAACAAGAAATCCATTATGATATAATGAATGGCCTACACCTTTGACACATGTCGAAGAACTATAGAAATCTATTGGAGAGAAAGGAAGGACGTAGAGCCTCATGGAAACCTTCAAATGTTAGGCTGGAAGATGGTGGGAAACAAACTACCCCAGGCAAGGATGATTTTAAGGATGGAAATTTATTTTAAAATGTAGAAACCTTGGCGAATCTTACTAATCCTTCATATGCCAACTAGAAAATGTTTGGTGATATTTTTGTAAAAATATTCAAATTTCTAAGGATTTTATATTGTTTGTATAAAATTTTGGTGATTTTTAAGGTAAAATAATAGTATCCTATAGAATTTGGGCGAATTATTTTTAGAATAGAAAATAGTTTTTGGGGGAAAACCATGGAAAATTATCCCATGAGCGAAATTTAGACCCTAAAATCATCCCTAACCCCAGGTTACAAACATGGACGACCATGTCAACATATTTCATCAAATGTTTTGGAGACCAAAATATGTCCAAAGTTATTGATATCCCCATTTTTAGGATTGGGTATGATCCAATAGAGAATATTCATCGATGTGAAAAGAAGTGGAGAAGAATAGGTTACAAAGACAAAGGGGTATGGTCCTGTTGACGGGCAAAATTGACCGCTCGTCAACAGGAGGAGTGAATCTGGTCCGGGGTTGTCTAAATAACCCAAGCCATTTGGATTAATCCACTCCGATGGGTTTAGCAGCTCCGTTAGCCGATATAAGTCCTACGAAAGTAAAAAAAACAAAAAAAACTAAAGAAACCAACTAAATGAAAAACAACTACTGAAAACTATATACAAGTCTAAAATATATTCACAGTTTACTAACAAATAGAATAGTAGTTCTACTTGTTAAATGTACAGTGTATTGATATATTTATATCTCTAATATATGTACAATATTCACAAAATGCAAATTTTGATCGAAATCTGCGAAAATCATATATGAATTGATTTATGACAGCAAAGCTATCGTTCAGTGTTTTTGATTTTTTTATAACTTTTATAAACAAGAAGTGAAATGGAAGCTATCTAGTTGAGAAATAAAAATAACAATCAATGCAATGTATTTAGACTACAGGAAATTCTTATATTAATTAAAGTAATAAAATGCAACTAGCAAACTAACCTGTAATCACATCTCCTATGTGCCCTGTGCATAGCATCTACGTTTGTTGTTCGATGAGGCCAACCCGCACTAGGTTTTCCAAATGATTCTTGTAAATGGGAAGCAATAATGGTCGAATGCTAATAATAGAACAAGATATGTAGCAGCAACAATTTATAATTTGACAAATGATCATATTAAGATAAATCTGGCTATGAAAATTTGCATATAACTGCTCATTGAATAAAGAAGATTAACCTTCTAATCATCAAATTATAACATATTAATCGTTGTATATAAAATGAGAGACATAAAACATGGACACTATATAAATCCCATCACATCAACCTGCAATAAATCATGATATCTAAAGTAGTCACAATTTGATTACAAATTGAAATGATCAAAACTTGAACAAATATATGATATATCGAAGCTAAAGTTGTGCAAATATCCACTTTCATTCAAGTCTGTCAATCAAAAATCCATAGTTTCTTCTCCCAGGCAGAGATCTATCTTAGTTTACAAAACAATACATTTATAAAGGCCACAAGATCAAAGCATTTCCTGTGGAAATCATCAAATTTGTTCCAAAAATTGTGGGGAATACAATCTCCCAAATTCCCATTGTTATCAAAACTAACAGCCTATTCTAAAACCATGTAAAGAAATAGCATGCTCAGAGTTGCCACTAGCGATTCAATCTCCTTTAGAAATCGTATGTACCTATAAACGCACAAGAATACACGATTTCAGATTGCATTTTAGTTGTAAAATCAAAGAATTCGAATTTTAGTAACTAGCTACAGAATCTGTAGCTAGTTATAATTATAACTGGAATCGTAATTTATTGAATCAATCAAAACATATTAGAGGTAATCTGTGCAAACAAATCATTTATTCTAATTTAAGAAATATAGAATCATGCTAAAATTAAACAAAATCATACCAACCATTATGAAATCAAATCGAATCATGATGGTTGTAGCTGTTTATACGTTTTTTCTTTTAAAAATCACATTTCCTGTAGATGTATAACTTGCTGGAAGACTGGTTGAATATCCTTTGAATTGATCAAGGGTTCACATTGGGAGGCTGAGACACATGGCTGGACGGGTGAGAGGGGTGTTGTGGGATGCTAATGCACAGGCCTGGAGAAGTCACAAATGTTTCAACACTTGCAAATAGACCAAAATGCTCCCTTCAGCCACAGAGAAAAAGAGAATACAACAGATGCTTCAACACTTGCAAATAGACCAAATGCTCCCCTTCGTACCAATAATGTGAGAAAAAATATGAGATTTGACCTCTAAAGGACGAGCTATATCTCTGTAATGATCCAATTTATGGGGAAACCGCTCACTTTGAAGGTAAAGGGGATTATTTTGGTTATGGGTTTTCAAGGGTTTGATCTAATTCAAAACTGTTTCCTCATAATCGCTCACGCAAAAACGTGTCTCTTGGAGGCAATTACGGGGTTAGCTTTAAGAAGTCCTCTCGGGCATTATCAAACAATAACAAAGTATGTACACCGTTGGGTTCAATTATCACTCTAGGAGCCATAACTAACAGCAAGAAATCAACAGGGGATTCGGCGATAGGGTTTCACAAAACAGAAACAGAGCCATTTGCCACGAGCTTCCCCAACACAATGCAAAGGCAGCTCGAAATGCTAGGAATGAGCATTAATGCTATACGTGTGAGGACAGTGGTGTAGATCGAGGCCATGCAAGAACATCATATCAGGCTATACTTGGAAAGACACCTTGGTGTAATGGTACATAAAAATCATAACAGTTAAAAACCATTATACACATATCCAAAAATTTGATCAAAATGTCAAATGAACAATTGCATATCCACTATTTGACCAAAAAAAAAATCAATATGTCGAATAAACCATTGCATCAATGATTTTATAAATCAAAACCATATTAACAATAGTCAAATGTTAATTGGGTGGTGGTTTGATACATATGTAACCAATGGTGTGTTTGGGGCCAAGGAGTTATACCATGAAAACAACCATGCTCATAACTAAATAAAACAAATCGACGATAAACCATATGAAAATTAACCCTTTGATGAAATCAAACATGAATTCCAGCTGTTTCATTTTCATACTTGCAGTTATGAAAATGAAATCGAAAAGAAGGTATGTAAAAGGCGACGTATAATGGTGTTGTTTAAATGAGAAAGATTGCGATGAGTAATGAGAAATTAAAAACCCTGTGTAGGCAGCTTATAAAAATAGAGATTAATATGGCTGCCAACAATGGCGACACACTGGTAGAAGCAGTTATCTCTACCAAACGAACAAGTCTAGATTAGGATAATCAGAAAAACTCCAACTCGAAAACAACCAAGAAACTGTTTGAACATCATTATCAATCATAAAAATTCCAGTTTCAGATTGCTTGTTATTTTAAAAGACGAAAACTGATGACGATCTCAACAAAAGAGAGTCATGATGTTAAGGTCAAAATCTTCAATACTGTTGACAGATCCGCTGCTGCCAGCAGGTGTCCATAGCATCGACAGGGATGCCATTTAACCCACTCTGATATCTGTATCCTGCCAAGAAGTTCCAGATCAGAACGAAGGACATTTAAGGTAAAGAGATTCCATATTTGAGAATTTTCATATACCTGACATTGCTTCGCTGCCAGCGAGCCTGTTCAGTACCCCGACGAAGTTATCTTGGCATCATGCATGCATTTTCTCGCTGCCACCAGACCTGTTCAGTATCCTGGCGGGTTTACAAGCACTTCCCACAGCTCTCTGAAAATTTATTTAGTTTTAAAGATATTTAATCGACCAGGGTGACGCTGAAAATCCTGATGTTTTGGACATATTTTAATAGATTACAGACCTTGAGAGAATTTTTAAACTGTCCTTCATTAATATCTAGAGATAGTTTATTAATAAACCAACCTTTGAAGGCGGGGAGACATCTCTGAGTTGTTCTTTTAAGGAACAGGGACAGCGTAAGAAGAAATTTTTATGGATGATCATGAAAAGCTTCAGTTATAGATTGAAATCAAGAAACACTTTTCAAACAACAAGCTTTCTTTAACATGGATGCAAACTTCAGAAAAATATCGTAATTGATGTTTTAACAATCTTCAGTAGTCATTTCAGAGGAGAAATTTTTCTGTTTTCTTCGTCTGAGCTAGCCCATGATGTAGGCATGTGTGTTTCAAAAAGAAATACTGATAAGCATAAATGGAAACAAAACACACCAGCGAAGAAAAATTGGAAAGAAAAGAAATCCAAACAAAAAAATATGTACAAAAGGTGCATCTGAAAACCTAATGCAACAAATCCCTTGGGAGACTAAAAGAAAGTAGAAAAATCCTGTTTGATGGGAAAGAAGTCCTACTCACGGTACCTTGGGTCAGGGTTGATTCAGATTTATTTATCTCTTTACTTTCCATTTAATATTTTCATGACGATACTGTGTTTTTGAAAATAAATGTTCAACTAAAAGCAAAGAGAAAAGGATCAAGGGGAATTCTCTGACAACAACCATATTATGGTTCTCATGGTGCGCCCACTTGCGTTCATGACTACATTATTACAAAGAGAAATAGTGAGAAAGAAAATTGAAAGAAAATCTATTCCTAAACCTACCCTAACTATTAAACAAATCAGGATACTACGTGAAGTCATGCTTCCAATGTAGCCATTGGAGTAACTCCAATCCTATAATGGAAACAAAATCAAACATTATTAATAAGAATGGTAATATATCAACAAATTACAGAAACACATCACACTTACCTTCATAATCATCATCTAAAAACAAAGTAAGCATGATCTTACCATTCCCTTGAATATTCTTGATGTATGAATCCTCCAGCCATTGTGCAATCTTGTCGTGATAAGGGTCATAATGGCATGGGCGAGTGTAAGTAAGTTTGAGAAACTTGTCAAGATTACAAGGAAATGAAATAACCATTAGCCAAGGATGAAATGCCCCATCCTCCTGACAATTCTCTAAGTGTTCATTAATTTCTTCACATGGAGGATCTAAAAGAAATATGTCACGCCTACTTCCAAGATACTTAGGTAGAAACAAAGCAATCACAACTTTATCTTTATTATGAAATTTTTTTATATATGAATATTCAAGCCATCCTAAGATCCTGTCACAAAAATGAGGATGCAAACCATGACTTTGATGAAACGTATATATCAATGGGAAACTCATCATAGGAGGATTCATGCAATCAATTAGATCATTGGTTTGAACGTTTCCTTTGATGAGATTGATCATTTCAAAATGTGAAGCATAAACATTAAGATTTGAGCTAATCAATGAACGAATATGCAATGTAGAATGTTTGATCTCCATAAGATATAATGCATTGTCTTTTTTAACAATAAACTGTGTAAAATCATCTCGCAACATGTCCTTTTCCCATGTGAGTGATGAAAGTGAACAAGTGTCAAATCCGATTTTATCAATGTTATGCTTGGAATTAATTTCACCAAAATTTAGAATATTGAAAGGATATGATTGTGGCGGAAAAGAGTAGGATGTTGTATGTAGGGTGTCAAGTCTAACATATTCTAGGAAGAGATCAAAATATAAAGAATAAAAGGAATCAGAAATAAGCACATGAAAAGAATCTATTGAACTACGATAATTAACAATGCTATTCTCAAGAGACTTCTCTTCACCTTCTTTAAAACCCTTACTCTGTTTTGGTGACAAATACCTCAACATGATATGATCATCTGGATTTGCCTTTTTGTGTGATAGATAATTCAAAATTTATGTGACAAACATCTAGTCTTTCCTGTAAACAAAGTGCATTTTGAGGACAAAGGTTTAAATTTTCTTCTTCTGGTTGCGTAACTTCTTCGCTAATCAGTTTCATAGAAGTATTAGAACGTTCAAGATGATTTTCATCGCTTAAGTGTTCTTCAATGACCGATTTTAAATATTGATTAGAGCATGAGTTACAAGAATGAGGATATTCACCTTGAGCCAGAAATGAATCTTCTTCCATACTGGTCGAAGACTAAAAATACAATGATTCAAAGGAAAAACCAATTTGGTTGTCAATAAGAACCTGGTCAATAGATTCTAACTCCCTAGCTTGTTCAACATTGTCAGAAGGATTCTTCTCTTGTTGCGAAGAGAATTGTTCTTGCAGTTGAGTGATAGGATTTGCAATTAGTTCTTCGTTCATGCTTGAATATGACTGGATGGAAGGGATGCAAGCATCACATAAGAGACTTAATGAAAATGACATGTCATCGAGATTAAATTTATAGAGGATATGATAGACTCTTGTCAAAAAGTCTTCCGGAGATGATTCACCGTTGATTAGCGAAGTATGAAATTCTTCACATAATTGATCAAAATCATAAATTTCAAAAGCATCTAGAAACTCATCTACAAATTGAAACAAATAAAAAATGTGACATGATGGAAAGGATTCAAACCAATGTTTAATCTGGCCTCTAAAAGTAAAAGAGAACAGTCTGAATAAAACTCTTAAATCTGAGATGTCATGTTCGATGCATTTGCACCAAAACTTGTTAAGGTGGTCTTTAGCAGATATATTGCCTCCACCATCAAAGGTGAGTTTGGACAAGCGAGAGAATGTCTCGTTGGGAACATTGGGTAATGAGAATTTGAAATCATGTTCGAACATAGTGATTTGGGGAGCCATGGGGAAATTGAATACATTTAAAAATAAAGGCTCTTACAAGGCCAGCTTGTCAGTCGGCCCTCCTTCTAGTGCCATTTGTTGACGGGCGAAATTGACCGCTCATCAACAGGAGGAGTGAATCCAGTCCGGGGTTGTCTAAATAACCCAAGCCATTTGGATTAATCCACTCCGACGGGTTTAGAGGCTCCGTTAGTCGATCTAAGTCCTACGAAAGTAAACAAAAACAAAAAAAACTAAAGAAACTAACTAAATGAAAAACAGCTGCTGAAAACTGTATACAAGTCTAAAATATATTCACAGTTTAATAACTAATAGAATAGTAGTTCTACTTGTTAAATGTACAGTGTATTGATATATTTATATCTCTAATATATGTACAATATTCACAAAATGCAAATTTTGATCGAAATCTGCGAAAATCATATATGAATTGATTTATGACAGTGAAGCTATCGTTCAGTGTTTTTTAATTTTTTATAACTTTTATAAACAAGAAGTGAAATGGCAGCTATCTAGTTGAGAAATAAAAATAACAATCAATGCAATGTATTTAAACTACAGGAAATTCTTATATTAATTAAAGTAATAAAATGCAACTAGCAAACTAACCTGTAATCGCATCTCCTATGTGCCCTGTGCATAGCATCTACGTTTTTTGTTCAATGAGGCCAACCTGCACCAGGTTTTCCAAATGCTTCTTGTAAACGGGAAGCAATAATGGTTGAATGCTAATAATAGAACAAGTAAGATATGTAGCAGCAACAATTTATAATTTGACAAATGATCATATTAAGATAAATATGGCTATGAAAATTTGCATATAACTTCTCATTGAATAAAGAAGATTAACCTTCTAATCATCAAATTATAACAGATTAATTGTTGTATATAAAATGAGAGACATAAAACATGGACACTATATAAATCCCATCACATCAACCTGTAATAAATCGTGATATCTAAAGTAGTCACAATTTGATTACAGATCGAAATGAGCAAAACTTGAACAAAAATATGATATATCGAAGCTAAAGCTGTGCAAATATCCACTTTCATTCAAGTCTATCAATAACAAATCCATAGTTTATGCTCCCAGGCAATGATCCATCTTAGTTTACAAAACAATACATTTATAAAGGCCATAGGATCAAAACATTTCCTGTGGAAATCATCAAATTTGTTCCAAAAATTGTGGGGAATACAATCTCCCAAATTCCCATTGTTATCAAAACTAACAGCCTATTCTAAAACCATGTAAAGAAATAGCATGTTCAGAGATGCCACTAGCGATTCAATCTCCTTTAGAAATTGTATGTACCTGTAAATGCACAAGAATACACGATTTCAGATTGCATTTTAGTTGTAAAATCAAAGAATTCAAATTTTAGTAACTAGCTACAGAATTTGTAGCTAGTTATAATTATAACTAGAATCGTAATTTATTGAATCAATCAAAACAGACTAGAGGTAATATGTGCAAACAAATCATTTATTCTAATTTAAGAAAGACAGAATCATGCTAAAATTAAACAAAATCATACCAGCCATTATGAAATCAAATCGAATCATGATGGTTGTAGCTGCTTATATGTTTTTTCATTTAAAAATCACATGTCCTGTAGATGTATAACTTGTTGGCAGACTGGTTGAATATCCTTTGAATTTATCAAGGGTTTATAGTGGGCGGCTGAGACACATGGTTGGACGGGTGAGAGGGGTGTTGTGGGATGCTAATGCACAGGCCTGGAGAAGTCACAAATGTTTCAACACTTGCAAATAGACCAAAATGCTCCCTTCAGCCACAGAGAAAAATTGAGATTTGACCTCTAAAGGACGAGCTATATCTCTGTAATGATCCAATTTCTTGGGAAACCGCTCATGTTGAAGTTAAAGGGGCTTATTTTGGTTCTGGGTTTTCAAGGGTTTGATCTAATTCAAAACCGTTTTCTCAGAATCGCTCACGCAAAAACATGTCTCTGGGAGGCAATTACGGGGTTAGCTTTAAGAAGTCCTCTCGAGCATTATCAAACAAAAACATAGTCTGGACACCGTTGGGTTCAATTATCACTACAAGAGCCATAGCTAATAGGAATAAATCAACATGGGATTCGACGATAGGGTTTGACAAAACAGAAACAGAGCCATTTGCCACGAGCTTCCCCAACATAATGCAAAGGCAGCTCGAAATGCTAGGAAGGAGCGTTAATGCTATGCGTGTGAGGACAGTGGTGTAGATCGAGTCCATGCAAGAACATCATATCAAGTTGTACTTGGAAAGACGCCTTGGTGTAATTGTACATAAAAATCATAACAATTAAAAACCATTATATGCATATCCAAAAATTCGATCAAAATGTCAAATGAACAATTGCATATCCACGATTTAACCAAAAAAAAATCAATATGTCGAATAAACCATTGCATAAAATATTTTATAAATCAAAACCATATTAACAATAGTCAAATGCTAAATGGGTGGTAGTTTGATACATATGTAACCAATGGTGTGTTTGGGGCCAAGGAGTTATACCATGAAAACAACCATGCTCATAACTAAATAAAACAAATCGATGATAAACCATATGAAAATTAACCCTTTGATGAAATCAAACATGAATTCCAGTTGTTTCATTTTCATACTTGCAGTTATGAAAATGAAATCGAAAAGCAGGTATGTAAAAGGCGACGTATAATGGTGTCATTTAAATGAGAAAGATTGCGACGAGTAATGAGAAATTAAAAACCCTGTGTAGGTAGCTTATAAAAATAGAGATTAATATGGTTTCCAACAGGTCCCACATGTTTCCAAGCATCTTAGATGAAATACCAAATAAATGGTATAAGATCGAGGAACCTTGCGTCAATATGTTAAATTGGGTGGAAATTAAAGAAAACTTTGTGCACGACTTTCAATTCATTCTAGAAGAGAAACACTTGAGAGAAGAACCACAAGAAATAAGAATCTTCTTAGAAAATATGACACCAACTACACAGAATGAAAAAGGGAGGATGAATATGGATCTAGGATCGACATCGAATTGTAATCTTTTGTTGAAGGAAAACATGAAAGCATCGACAACATGAAGACTTGACATTGAAAATATAAGATGCACATGAAAAATATTTCAATGGAAAAGAGACCACCCAACAATGAAAAACCATGTCAAATCAGTATTAAACATAACTATAGAACAAAAATAATACCATGAACAACCAAACTTCCCAGAAATATTTGAAAAATCGAAGAAGGGGAACATTATCTTGACGAAGCAAAACCACCAAAATGGATGGAGGCCGAAGTTAAAATAAAATTATTTGACATATCAAATGACCATCACCCAAAAATGGTATGAATAGTTAATTGTTGGATGAACAAGAAAATAGCTCACATAGTCAACCTGTTAGAATAATATCAAGACCTTTTTTCCCATGACTACAAGGACTTGAAAGGACTTGTAGAGGAAATGTGAGACATGAAGATATAACTCATTCCATGAGAAAATCCAATAAAAAAATGAACATACAAACTATCCCATGAATATAAGTCGAATGTCCAAAAATAGATCAAAGGAATGCTACAATAAGGTATCATTTACGCCATCAAAAAAGAAGAATGGGAAAGACCCATGGTGGTGCAACCAGAGAAACACGATCCCAAGAAACTAAGAATCTTTTTTTATTTCAAGGGACGCAATAAATTGATCGTGAAAAATTCCTTCCCCACCCCCTTCACTGATGAAATAATTAATGAATTTGTTGCTCATGAATTTTACTCATTTACCAATGGGTTCTCAGGTTATAACTAGGTGCCGATAGAAAAATAATATCAGTCAAAGAGAACATTTGTCTCAGAATTTTTCTATTTCTCCTACGGAGTCATGCCATTTGGACTGAAGAATGCACCAATAGCCTTTCTTGATAATATTTGTTAAGGAATTTCAAGAATATATATATAAAAATATGGTTGTCTACATTGGTGATTGGACAATATACAACCTACTTAAAAATCATATACAATGGCTTAGGATTATTCTAGAATGATTCAGGAAAATCCAACTATCTTTAAACATTGGGAAATGCATATTTTCTACACCAATTGGAATCTTGTTAGGACATGTGGTATGTAAACATGGAGTAAAGGTCAACATGGAAAAGATTTAAATCTTTCTTGACTTAAAGACACCTATGAACGAAAAACAAATCAAAATTTTCCTGGCACACACTGGATACTATAGAACATTTATACGCCACTATTTGGAAATCACATTTCCAATGGACGAGCTTCTACAAAAATAAATTGATTTTATATGGAGCCAAGATTGTCAGGAATCCTTTGAATTTCGAAACAAGAAGTTTCTCGAAGCCCCCATGTTAAAATTTCCTCATTGGTCAAGAAGGTTTCATGTACATGTTGATGCCTCCAACATTTTTGTTGGTTTGGTCCTAGCGCAACCATACGATGACACAGTCGATCATCCAAATGCTTACACAAGTCAAAAATTGAACAAGGATGAAAGAAACTGTTCGACCACAGAAAGGGAAGCCTTATCAATGATATTTTCTCTACAAAATTTTTGTCATTACTTACTTTCCAATCCGTTCACATTTTTTACAGACCATCAAGCATTGAAATATTTGGTTAATAAACCATTCCATGAAGGAAATATTTGTCGTTGGATACTTTTATTTCAGGGGTTTGAGTTTGACATAATCATATGATTTGGAAAAAAAAAAGTCTGACCCAACCATCTATCATGAATTCAAACCAGAGAAGACTTGTCATGAATCGACAATGATCTTCTAGATGCACACTTATTCCAAGTCAAAAGTGCTCCTAAGGATTTAGAAGATATAGAAAACTTCTTAGAAGAAGGAAAGGCTCTAGAATATCTCTCGACAAAAAAAAAAGTGTTAGCCTTAAAATTTGCACCATTCACAATCATAAACGAGTATCTGTATAAAATTGGAACCGATGACATCCGAAGGAGATGTGTTCCAGAACATGAAAGGGACGACATCATTAATGAGGCTCACACAGGATCATATGGGGGTCACTTACAAGCCGACACGATAGCCAAGAAGATACTATAGGTAGGCCTGTGGTGGCCAACTCTACATAAATATTGTCAGGATCAAGTTAGAAAATGCGATAATTTCCAAAGGATTGGTTGACCTATGTGGAAAAACAAAATGCCTCTAAGCTCGTTAAATCCTAATTAAGCATTTGAAATCTAGGTCGTCAACTTTGTTGAGCCCTTTCCACAAAGAAATAAGAATCGGTGCTAAGTATATCATCATTGTTGTAGAATATGTGACTAAGAGGGAAGAAGCTAAGACGTTAAAATCATGTACCAAATATGTCACAACAAAATTCATCTATGGGAATATAATCACAAGGTTCGGTTATCCTCTTACACTAATCAGTGACTAGGGAAAACAATCTGTGAATGAAATAATTAAAATCTTGCTAGAGAAATTTTTGATTGACCATAGATGAACAACAACCTATCACCCACAAGAAAACAGGGTGGTCGAAGCTTTTAACAAAATGTTACATAAAGGAATTACAAATATTTGCGGCATCAACAAAAATGACTGGGCCGAGCATAATCCCACTATTCTATGGGAATATATATTAGCATATAAATGATTGATAGGTGAGACTGCATTCAATCTCGTCTATGGAAAAAAAGTTATTTTTCCCTTGCACTTCTAGACCAACTCCGACAAGGCTGATGTTGTAGCAAAATTTGAGAAAAGAAAAAGTATGAACAAATGAATGTACCAATTGAACAAGATGGAGGAAGGAAGACTAATCACAATGCATCATCAGGAGCTACAAAAGAAATAGAAGAAAACATGGCATGGTTGACACATAAATAAGAAGGATATAAAAAATGGATATTTAGTTTTGTTGTATGACAGTCATATGACAGGTAAACCAAGAAAACTAGAGACAATGTGGCTTGGTCCTTATGTTATCGAAGATATTTGATAAGTCGGAGTTGTCCAACTATGAACATTATTTGGGCACCCATTAAAAAAATTAATTAATGGTGCCCATCTCAAAAGGTATCACCATTGAATGATAAGAACCCTATTGGAAGAATCTAACACAAAAATGCCAACAGGGACAAAAATATGACATTGTGATCAGAATCAGGACAATATCGACTAATCATATACTTATAAAAATAAACCCTTCTTAGTCTTATAAAAAAAATCAGTTATAAAAATTCATGTATAAGTCAACGTGAAAGAAAATTGAAGTATTAAATATCCATCAAGGAATAAAAGAAAAAGAAACAAAGAATGACAATGGAGAGAGGAAGAATCCCCAAGTCAATCCCGAGACAAAGAAGACAAAGACATGACTGACATACTAGTCCATCACCTAGCCTAAGGAAAATACTTATGAAAATACAATCAAGTGATCAAGATAGATCGAAATCAAGTGAGTGTGGATCAAGTGAGCGAAAGGAATGTCGATATACTATAGACAGAGTAGGTCTTAACAAAGAACGTCGACTAAGTCACACCAACAAAATAAAAAACTAATGATTTAAGAACAACAATCGATCAACCCATGTACCAACTAGGCATTAATAGAGGATACCTCATTGGTCGAGTTCAGGAAAATACCGACCAAGAAAACGTTGATGCTAGTAAATAAAGTGCATTGAAATTGTGTCAGGGAAGGACCAACAAGAATAAAGAAAACATTAATGACTGAGGTGACATGGATGATTGTTGCACATTTGCCAATGTAACAATAAGATCGTCTCAACATGTATGAACAATCAATCAAAAACCTCCATGATTAATTCCTAACTGGGATCACATGATTTCCATTTCATCACTGACATAGACATCAACTCGCACGAAGATATCCAAATCTTCAATAATCATGACTACAACTCAAACAGTTGCAAATAATCCAGTTGGGAAAAGCAATATCTATTTGCAAGAAAACAAGGATTTGTAGGTGTACAAAAAAGTAATTGAACGCATGTCAATGATAGTCTATTTGGTCCTAAAGGAAAATGATCATCACCAACCCTACACTTCTATATCTTAGGAGACCGATTCGCATGTGAAATATTGCACTATCGCTCATATTACATTCAATATCACGAATCCAAACCCTATATAAAAGAGCTCAAGAAATGAGAAAACCATTTTTCAAAGAGTTAAGTTTTAAAACATAGACCATGGATTCGAAGAACTTATCAAATCATGACCCCCTATAACTAGACCCTCATAAATCAGAAGTGGGTCATCCATCTTGGTCAGAGATGTTAGAAGAAGAAATTCACCATCTCATAAAGGCATGAATTCTCCTCTGTTGTTTCAACCGATCAACTCTTAGAGGAAATGGAGAATTTGAGAAGCATCCCAATGAATGGTGATGGAATCCACATTCTTGTTCAGGTTACTTGAATAGAATGTGAAAAGAAAATGTCAAAATATCATTTCAAGTATCACTCTTGTGTGAGAAGAAATGGTTGTGGATTCAAAACCATGGATACTACCAAAATAGGGCATTCAGTCAATTTAGAAGTGGAACTAAGGGAACATCCCACTCACTAGAAGACAACATCTTCAACCCAACAAGCATAGAAACATGACCAAAACCTCATTTAAATAGAGAATAACACATATTCGATTCCAATGACGAAGATCTAGGAACAACAAAGTTGTCAAGCACAACACCTTAAGTAGATCAAGAACATGAATATTTTGTCTCCTCCTATTTCAATTTTCCTTTCTCTCTTCATCTTCTACTTCTCAATATTGGAATAAATAAATGTAAGGTTAATTTTTTATAGTCCCCCCTTTCTCGGGATGAGAAATGAATTGAGGTGTGGGGATATGTTGTAGGGGCTAGTCGATTCTATCAACTAGACCTGCCATTTGAGTACGAGATAATCAATCAACTATTTTAGTCGAAAGTGTAAGCTGGTCAAAGTATCTACTAACCGACCTGACCCAGGCAATAACGTAGTTACAACTACCTGGTAACTAGACATATAGGAATATAAATAGACAAGCACATGGAGACTCTAATGGATCTTTGTGCAAGATTTTATAAATTATAATGCATTGCTATATCCATTAATAAATACAAATCTTTTGGCTCTCACTACTTGTGTATGTCATTGTATATATATATATTTGTGTATCTTCTATGATTCTTATGTAAGGACCATTGGTAACTCTCCCTACTTCCCCCTAGATTACAACATTTCCCCCATCAACTCCATAATGTCCAATATGAATTCATAAACCCCGTGAATTTTTTTCTATATTTGATTAAAGAAATGGGTTTATGATTTGATTGCATTTGAAAATGATGCACAAGTTCAAAAATAATAACATACTGATAAGATGATGTTTTGTTTTCGTTGATTAAGATAACAAAATTGTTTTTGTACATGGTATCTACTACCTAGTTACATTAAAAAGGTTGAGTATTGTCAGATAGAGAATATTACCATCATGGAAGATGTACACAACCATTTTGACCACGGAGAAGAAATCAGAGGTGAAAATATACATGGGATGCATGTAGAGACTAAGTCAAATGAACAATTAAATCAAGAGACTCCTCCAAATATTGTAGATACCATGAGAAATTTGAAGGTGGAGTAGATAATGAAGGTTGATTAATGCTTAGGAGGAATAAAACAAGTTGAATTCTACTATGCTTCAAATTTTGATATATGTAGAAGAAAATGCATTATGGACATAATTCAAGAAATTCTAGTAGGAGCAAGGATATCTCCAGCCATCACACTTGCAAGAGGTCTTATAGAACCAAAGGAATCATTAGGGGAAATTGTTTTGGAGATATTACACACTCACCTAGGTAATTATTTTCCTACGGTTGATAGTCTAATGTTGATGGATCTTCCATACATGAGAATATTATCTGGTAAGAATGTTCCCCTAGAAATTAGGGCATCACCTACAAAATAGGGTGGTTTTATATGTAAAATTTGCACACTGCCTAGTGTCGGACTGAGTGTCGCACTTATGTCACTTTTGCATTAAGTGTTGCACTTCTGTACAATTGTGTTGTTGAGTGTCGTAATTCCAAAAAAACACTTTCCTAAGTGTCACATTATTGTTTTATCTCTCTGAAACCATGGAACAACATTTTGTCATCATCCCTTGCCACTGGAGAGAAGAAAAACCCATTTTCGAGGTCGAAAACATGAATTTTTCCTTCAATTTTTGGCTTGGTTGGAAGAAGGATGCCTCCCTTATCATGCATAGGGACTATCCACCCCACATGGATTACCCTTGGTATACCTTTTTGGAGAATCCATAACGACTTGTCTGCCACTCTAGGGGAACGTCCTTCTACTTAGGACAATTTTAACCAATTGCTCCTTTTTATGTGGGATACGTTTCGAGCATATTTATGTTGTTATGGTTTGGGGTGACTCATGAGCTTGAGATATTATAATTTGGGAATTAAATCCTAACCTAAGGAAGGAGAATCTCAACCTTACGCACCTAATCCTCAATCATTCCCTTGATTCCCTATGTTGGTTAAAACTCCCAAGCTCCTATATAAACTAGACCTCTTATAAAACTTTTGATATCAGACTTCAAAAGTATTTTGGTAGTGCACATAAGGGGATGGAAAGGAGAAGCATGGAGGAAGATTGAATCCCATTGCAAGATCCATTGTTTTTTTTATACATTAACTTTCCCTATTTCCTCATTTCCATTGTTGTTTCAATTCATGTTTGAATGAGTGTAAATTGATTAGGATAGTATTTACCTAACTTGTTGCAACTAGTAGAAGATGAAAGTATTCTTATTATTTTGTAGGTAGACTACATTTGTAGTTGGCTTGAATCCAACTTTAGAGGGACAAGGAGTAGTGAGGACAACCAACATAGACATGTATTTTTCTCTCCTTCTCCTTTTCTCTCTCATTTCATGTATGAATGGATGGAATTCATGAATGTTAGGCACCATTTGTTTTAAACTATCTTTGTTTAAGAAAACCCAGCTAAGGAGAAATCAACATGTTCACAAGGGGAGATTTCCTACTACATTTTTTGGCAACTCCACTGAAGAACGAGTGTTTCCTTGGTTTTTATTCTTTTTCATTTTTCATTGTTGATTTGAAATATTTATTTTTTATGTTCTCTCTGTTTCCATCCTCTTTGATTAGTTTACAAAATCCTTTGTTATCATTTTATTAAGTCTAGGTTGAATTCCACTTGACCTGGACCACTTTTTTTGGCTTGTTTAGAGCTTGGATGCCCCCCCTCATTGTGGCCTATAGAGCATCCCCTCCTTAGGGAATCCCTCTTTTTAACCCCTAAGAAGCATCCTAGATTCCCTATGATAGTGTATTAGGGAGTGTCCTCCTCCTTAGGATGCCCTATGTGCTTTCTCATAGGAGTGGACCCCCTGTTTCTGGAATGGTTTTTGGCCCTTTTACTCTCTCTTTCTTGATCCTTTTTTACTCATAATTAGGCCTCAGATCCTTGTTGCATTTATTAGGACTTTGTTTTTTTGAAAGGTTTGATTTTATCACTCTTTTTGTTTATACCCTATTGTCTTGGATCAAGTTGTGAGAGGTCAAACATTCAAGTTTTATTTGATTCTTGAATGTAGTTTTGATTGTCAATTGTTTTGATCTTTGGTTTATTGTCCAATCATTAGAATTATTTTTGTCTCTTTCTTAAAGCTTTCAAGTTCTTTTTTTGTCAGTTTTGAAAGTTCATTTCATTAACTTGGAGACAATATAGTGCATTAAACCCTTTTTTTTCAATTTTCTTTTTGGCAATTTTTGATCCATCAAGTCAATTCAAAATCTTTCAGGGTATGTTTCAACATTAATTGATCTCAGATATGTTGGTTTTAAATCCTTTTTTATAGTTATTTTTTTCTTTCGAATTGCCTTCCTAACTTAGTGTTAGAGGTTATTTATATGTTTGATTCTTTCAGTTTTAGAGTGTTTGAATGCGTCTTTGTTTGGATATTCTTTTTTATTCATGTTATTTTCTATATCAACCTTGAACTCTTTCATTTCATTTGAAAGGAAAGAAGCATTAAGAAAATTTATTTGATTACATTACATTTTAGAACCAAACAAAGATAATTTGATTGCATTCTACTTAGAAACATTGTCTTGAACATTTTCTTAGGATTTAGGAATTGTTTTTGCTACATTTCATTGGGTTTATGCATTTGGGAATGGAAAAAAGACTATTATCCTTTCCATAGTTAGCGTTCATCAATATTAATTTTTTTTCATTTCATTTTTATTTTGCATGGTTTTAAGATTCAAGTCCAAATATCATCAGTTTCATTTCCATACTTTTGAGTAACTAACAACCATAAAATCAAAGCGCTAATTAAAATCTATGTATAAAGTTTTCTTTCTAGGGATATGAAAACCTACATTAGATTAGTTGGATGGATTTGGAATAGGCGGTGAAGATGAATTTTGAAAGCTATAAAAAAAACATAGGATCTTGAGTTAGACACAAAAATCCATTTGTTGCATCACTATCCCGGGAATCCCTTCTCACATAAGGGTCAATCATGAGGTCACATTGGGGCTAGTGGAGTAACTAACCTTGCTTCATTGGTCATGGTGGAGTGGTACGCACATATTAAAAATGGTGTTGTTAGACACTTGGTGATCACTTGGGAGATTCACACCTCAATAAGAGGCACCTCTCAAGGGGATTTCGGGTTTCATCCCTTCCCTTGCGTGTATAATTGACTATCGATTGTTTCCCTGGGATTTCGTTTTTGTAAGTGGTAGCCTTAGTGTCCATAATATCTAGGGTTTTTACACAAGATGATCATGAAGGGGAAAGTATTTGTTTTACCCAGACCAAACATTGGTCAAACTCACTTAGGCTCCTTGGAGGGTAACCCATGGTTGTGCCATATGGGAACTTACACCAAGGTGTACATATGTCAAAATTGTTGGAAGACATGATTGTTTCTTAACCAAAACTTCTAACTGCTTACCGTAAGCTCTCTCCCAACCTACCATTTGTTGTTGAAATGGTCGATATAGTTTTATCATTGGTTGATCTCGCTCTTCCTTAGAAGAGTGAAGTTAAAGTTGTCTATCCGGTTCCCTCATTGGTCAATCCCACTCTTCCCTTGAATAGGGAAATCCAAGTCATCAACCCGATTCCATCATCGATCGATCCTTCTCTTCCCTTAGAGAGTGAAATTTGTGAAGTGATCAATATGGGCCCATCATTAGTCTATTCAACTCTCCTGTTAGAGAGTGAAGTCAATACTACTCATGGTTTTATTGTTAATATCGATTCTTCCATACAAGGGGGAATTTATCCTTCTTCTATGGAACCCCCTCCAAGTAATGAGACAATTATTTTTTATTGGCATGGGATAACTAAACCTCCTCTTCCTTCCATCGTACGTTTCCAAATCATTGTTCAGGTTTGGGGTAGGAGAATTCCTCATAATATTGTAGATGAAGGTTCTTCCATTAGTATTCTATCCTCAACTTCTTGGAAAGATTTAGGTTGTATTTAGCTTGTGTTAGTTACCCATAATTTTTTATCTTTTAAAAAATGAATCACTAAACCTTTAGGGATCCTTCCACATTTTCCTGTTACTTCAGGAGGGAAAACCATTTATATTGATGTTATGGTATTTCATGACCCCTTGGATTTTACTTTTCTCCTTGGGTGGGATTATGTCTACACCATCAAATCTATCTGGCCACTCTCTTTCGAGTGGTATCTTTCCCTCATAATGGAAAAATTGTGACTATCAATCAACTTTCATTTGTTGGTCCTAATTTGACTGCCATCCACTAGCCTTCCCTAAATGGTCCTTATGTACAAGTGGTATGTCCTCCAGCAAAGGTTAATTATGTGGTGACATATCCCATGCTTTGAATTTCCAATGAAACTAAGCCTCTCACTGCATGATCCTCTTCTTTGGATTTAGATCTCACAGTTGGCATGGTAATATCTTCAATATGGATATCAGAGTATAATTTATTTACCCCTATTATGACCCTCGACATGTATTCCTTATAGAGTGTTATTCTTCTGTTCAATGAAGATCTATTGGAATCCATGATTGAGGTATGTACCTTGACATGTATTCCTTCCAAATAATTTTCCTCTTGGAAGCCATCATCAAGAAGAGGTCATGAGCATAGTTTTTCTTCTATGCGGTAACCTCGTTAAAAAAATGAAATAAGAGGTTTGGGAATTGAACCCAAAGGATATGAGCATAGTTTTATTCTTGTGTCAAGCTCGTTAACAAAATGAAGAAGCCACCTCTCTTGTTAAGTTGAGTTTTTCATTAGAACTCATACCTGAACCTTCATTTCATCAACCTAGGTCAGTTGATCCTCTTTCTTCTCCTTGTCTAGTAAATATTTTTCTATTAGTAACCAGGAGTCTATTCCGGTATAGAAATTGGTGATAGGAGAATATTAAATAAATGAAATGAAGCCTGGGGGGCATGTCTCTAGCCTCTGGTTATCATGTTGGAGTTAAGCCACTATATTCTCAAGCTAGGGGAAAATTATGAACCACCCATGGGTATCATCCCTCAAAACATTTGGACATTACATTAGGAAGTTTTGTGCACAACTAGTTTCAGTTTTAAGCTTGTTAAATAATGAAACTGGTTATGAGAATATTTTATTTTCTAGTTTCAATATTGTGACAAAATGAAACCTACCCAAGAATTTTTTTACTTTGTTTTCAATATTGTGTAAAATTTAAACCAATCCTGAGCTTAGTCTTTGTTCTTTCTCATTCTTGTAAATATATGAGAATAGGCTAACGAGCTCAGTATTTTTTATTTCTCCTGCTTGTAAATACATGAGAACAGGTTATTGAGTATAGTTTTATCACTTTTTTCAGACGCATAAAAGATATCCGAAAAAGGAACTCTTTGGAGTCTCCTTTAAGATATTTCCAGACTCCCTAAAGACGAAAATATTTTCAAGCAATATTGGTGTCTTTCGCGCTCTTTAAAGTGAATTTGAAAGCACATCTGTTGAGTGGTACTTTATCTATTTTTTTTATCATTAGACTATTTATGAAAAAGAAACACCTTGACCATATTGGTTAGGAGATTTCTCCTGAGTATTAGTTTATACTTTTTCCGGATTATGAGACTAAACTTATGAAAAAATCCATCTGGATGAGAAAGAAAGCAAGAGAGTGCTATCATGTGAGTGGCACATGAAATAGATTCTTCTTTAACATCTTTTCAGACTCTGTAAATATGAAAAGGCCATCGATTTTACTTTCTCTGGACTCATAAAGCATACATTGAAAGACCCATATGGGACTGAACCACTCCTTCCTAGGGTTCGTTAAAAATACTTTGAGGTACTCATTCAAAGGATGAGCTTATATCGATCATATTTTTTCCTCCTCAAGCTCGTTAAAAAACAAAGAGGTACTCATCTATCTATATGGGGGGGGAATTTTTGAATTGGGTCAAGTTTTTGAAACATTATGGCAGTTTGTTTTCACCCTTGAACATGGCACCTATCTACATTATTTCGTACGGTTGGGTAATCTGTTTGTCTTTGAGTCATTTGAATTCCATGTGTCTTCATACTCTTTCTACATTCAAATAGAACCTTTAGTTGTCATCACACTATATGAATTTTCATACTCTTTTCGCTCCTTCGAAGATAACCATTGGTTGTCATCACACTATGGTGATCATCAAATTATGTTTGGATCCTTTCCTTGTCGATTCAAATGTTTCCAAGTCAATCATTATGTTGTGCAATGTTCAAGGGAAGTATCAACCTTACAACCACTCTACAGTATTCATACCCATGTCAGTCTATCCCCATTTGATTCATCAATATTCATCACTATCCCACATTTGATTCATGTCGTTTCTGGGGGATACATCATGGCCCTCCTTTGATGAGTCTATTCTTGTCGAATTCAACACATTATCTAGGAATCAAAATTAGAAACCAATAAGTAAATTGGAGCCTGCATGCCTCAATTGCAAGCTTCCTCATTTTCAACAGTGGGTTTATATCATTGACCTCTAATCAGAAGATTCCAATGAGTGTTCGAATTCATCTCATTAATTCAAACCTGTTTGATTGTACTAGGGTGCCTTGGGAGTCATTGAAATCGATGATGATTTCTCTCTCACTTGTTAACGATATACATTAATGACCGGTAATCAAGTGGTTTATACCATGTTCTATGTCAAGACATCTATTCACATGGATAGAATCATAACATTTTGGGATCAGGATAAAGACCCTGGGTTGGGAACTCATTCTATTATGTGTTTTTCCCAAGTTGCGTTGGAGATCATTTGACATTACTGTATATACTGCCACATAGATCCACTTTGTATTGGTCTGTGGCTATGTTGTTTTGTCATATTGTAGCTCCACTATGTACAATATCATGGCTACAACATTATCACGTCATGGAGATATGTATCTATTGACATGAGTATATGACACACCATCAATGAGAAGGGAAGTTCCGGTCCAAGGTTGTCTAATTAACCCAAGCCATTTAAAGTAACCTACCCCAATGGGTTTTACGAATCCGTTAGTCAATGAAAACACTAAGGTAAACTAAGAAAATAAAAGTCTATTTATCTATATAAACCCACTAAGTACATTTGGTAATATATCTATCTATTAATATATAAATAACACACAGTCTTATTTATATAATATACAATATTTATGTACATCTACAAGGTTTGTGTAAAGCCTTGTGAAACTGAAAATTATACTACTGAAACAAAGTTTGAGTAACACATGTGGATAAGAAAACTAATCTAAAACTGATTAATCACACAAACAAAAAAACGAATGAATATGATTTATGATGATATAACTGAAATGATCAAAGCATTTAAAGTTGAATTGTTTAATCGTTATTCTTTAAAAAGTAAATCAACTCATAAAAGATAACTAACATGTTTTTGATAAGAAATAAAGGAAAGCACTAAGGTATTTTTCTTTCTGTGTAGGGCATGCTCCAGTAACCTGTTTGCTAAGAATAAATCTATGGAAAGCACTTTACAGAGGAGCAAAGAATATATTTATGATATTACCTAAGGAAATTCAAGCAATTTTAATATTTTGAAAGAAATATGTAAGAAATAGAAAGACAAATATTTTTCATGTGCCTTTATATGATTCAAAATTTAGAGATGGAAGCGACTCCAATCTTATGCAAATGATATAACAAATTCTAACATTCGACATAAACTCAGAACATAAAGATACTTGTTTTATTTTTAATGAGCCATAGGGATTATAATAACCAAGAATGATGAGCCATATCATAAAAAAAATGTAAGAAAAACATAAAATCATATAATGACGAATACACTAAAGCTAACTTACAGTATATGTTTTCATGCTTTGAAAAATATGAAAAATAATATGGGTACTAAATAATCACATCATAAAATTTTCTATCCAGATTAAAGCCAAAAATCATATTGTATTTCCATATCATTAAAAAATAAGTCCATCTTTCAGGTTCCAAAAGAACAACCTTGTATATGGGAAAGTACTAGTATTTAAAACATGTGACTGATTTGTTTCTCATATGCAACAGATAGAGACATATCTTCGCCAATAAAGTTTCTTCAAAAAATCACCTTTAATTTAGGTATGCAATAACAACCATTTTGGTAATTTTTCAAAAATAGTTACATCATTAAAAGTATTGTTTTGAAACTGTTTAAAAAAAATGACTTGCAAATCAGAAGCATCTTCTAATCGTTCACTTCTTTCAGCAACACTTGCAATTTGATCCTCCTCAAACTTGAAAAGAAGAAAGATAAAATTTAATTAAGAAAAAAATATCATAAACTAATTCTAGACAAGCTATAGAATCTACGATTATATAGCTAGTCTAATAAAATAAGAAAACAAGTTATGTTGAAAGAAAATAATCAAAACGTTAACTCTAACAATTTTTTTACCAATTCAAACATTTGAAAAAGAGAAATCTAGAAATTCTGAATTCATAACAACATTGACATTAGATGAGTTTTTAATAATGATGTCCCCTGATTTTTTGGATCTCTTGTTAGCCCTGGGAGAAGTTTGTTGCACACCGGATTTCAAATCCGAATTTTTCCTTTACAAAACTATGTTTTGAGCCAACACCTTCTTAAGATGATCTTGAAAATACGGGATGTCTTGATAGTACCTCTGAATCCAAGTGAAGAAATCCTCACAATACACTTGTTCCAGTCCCAGTAGAGGATGCACATTGTCTGAGTTCAAAGGATTACCTTGTGCCATTTTCATTTTTATATCATTTTGTATCCCTATAAACCCTTCTTGTTCCCTTAAAAATGGAGGCATATTCAAAACAAAATCATACTGTGGTGAATCCACTCTAGTGGAATCAAATCTTACATATTTGACAAAATTCGTATCTTCTATTACTACTATCGGAATGGGCTTATTGTGATTTTGATATCTGTTCCTTGTCATCCTTGAATGAAGCCGACTACTCCTCTTATTTTTGAAATCCAGGTCATTAGCATCATGTCTAAATTGATTCCCCTTACTTTTAATGTTATTTTTATCATCTGTAATCTTAGGCTATACATGACCAGGGTAGATTGAGGACCTATCCCTCAAACGACTTGGGATTTCTTCCAAAGGTCTATATGGAACAAAATCACAGTTTTTGGAAGTGATTTCGATTACAGGAAGAAACTCGATTGGAGTACTGGTAGGTAAGATAGAGTCTTTCGGGACTTGCACCTCAACTCAAAAATATTGGAGAGAATGAGACAAGATACTTGGATAGAGAGGTTCATCATTACTCAGATGTAAATAAGAAATGGGCTCAGAATGCAAAGGAACACAACCATTCCTAAAAACAAAATTCTGCTAGGTATCCCCTCATTTCAACAATTGGGAATTCACTAGAATGTGAATTAAACCATGATGGAACAGGCTAGACTCGTGGTTAGGGTTTTGTCTCTGGTAAAACTTGGAAATTTTACGAATACTCTTGAGAAAATAAAAAGGAAAATTCAACTTGAACCCTAGGAAAATCATCAACAATAGTATATGAAACAAAAACACCAGCCCATAACACCCTTCACAAGTAACAAATTGTTTTATTACCAATAGTAAGCCATGCCAGTGGGCTTTAAACAACTGTATAGGCATACCTTTCACATTGTAGCATGACCTTTTGGAGGCCCACAAGGAATTCCATCGTATACCCTCTATCTTTAAATCCTTAAACCATCGATCACTTTCTTGTGACAAACCAGTTTCCTCAACTATGGATTCCTCACTCACTTGAAATTGTATGTCGCTTACCTTAGCTTTGGTTCCGTCGAAAGTTTTGGGAAAGGCATGTGCAACCTCTATGTTGAAACCCTCAAAATATTGAATTAACTTTACCCAACCGAAATGGACTAGGTCATCTACAATGACGTCATGAGATAACAAAACTTGTGAGCCATTCGGCTCCACTCTAACCACAAGGGCCATCAACTTGTGAACAATGTACCAGAAGATGAAAAACGAAGGGGTTTGTGCTCGAGCCAGCCCAAAACAATAAATGGTTGAGTTTGCATGGCTGATAGTGAACAGAAAAATAAGGGCTTGAAGAGACACTTCCATGACTTACACCCCAAGATTTGATTATCCACCCATAACCAGAGGACCGAAAACTCAAAAGCCACTTTGTTTCCTAAAACCTACTCTATGGTCATGAAGGACTGTCTTGAAGATGAAATGAATGTGGTTATTGATGAACAGGTCAGAGAGATGATTGTTTCATAGCAAGGATGCTAACCATATCATACATCGACAAGACAGTGACAAACAACTCATTATAACATTTAGATCGTATGGTGGGGGAAGAAACAGATAACCAAAATTCACAAAGGATAAGAAATGAATTAAACTCTGAAAATTGGTTTAATAATAAAATCGAATAAATTACACATCGGTTGGGTTTTAACCTTAAGTTATGAATTTTTTGCATAATTTTAACATGGTTTCACAGTCACCATTGAAACATAGTCTAAGTGATTTATGATTTTAGATTTTCCAAATAGTTTGTTTGATTACATAGGGTGAAAACCTTAAGAGTTCAGTCGATGTCCTTGTGAAAAGATTTCAATTTCATGCTTACCAGTCATGAAATTGAAATGGGTAAAAGCATTAGCTATCAATGAAATAAAATCAAAACAACTAATCAACAAAAGTAATCACCCAAAACAATCAATTCTGTTGTATGTACAATTTAAGAAGCGGGTACAAATATTTTCTCTTTGCAATTTTTTGTTTCAAAAATTGAAGAAACGAGATGGTAATTTGGTTGCCAACAATGGCAACTCACTGGGAGAAGTAATTATCTCTGCATTATCAAACCTTCATGTCATGGAAAAGAAAGACTTGGATAACATTTAATGCAACCTTAAAATAGATCATATTTTAAGATTAAAATTATTAAGATTAGTTCAGAAAAAATTAGCACAGTCATACTCAAAAAAGGGGAGCTTTAACAGATGATTATAACCTGAAAGTAAGTTTTCATCAAAAGGATATGATATTTATAAAGGTAAATTTAATACCATTGATAGGGCCACTTCTTCCATTAGGCATTCATAGACTCGACAAGGATGTCATTTAACCCACTCAAGTACTTTAATCCCATCCAAAATTTGTCTATCCATAATACAAAACTTTTTAATATATGATTAACTTATAAAACATGCCACCCAGATGGGGTACCACCTGGATAGAGTCCGAGGACACTTGGAACTGGGAATCCATGGGAGTTATTAACCTCGGACACCATCCCATGGAAATTAACTTCCCCACAGATCACACCATGAGAAGAGTAATGGTAGTGTGCTTGGCTAGACTGGACGGGTTAATGGGCGCGCGAGCCAGCCAAACCAGGCGTACCAAAATCACGTTGGCTGTCAAATCAACTTCAATGAAGGTAGCATTTGTCAACTCAGGCTTCAATGGTGTCAAGAGGTGTAAATAGGATCTTTCCCTAGTGTTTTATTCCACTCCTCATCCGCCCTCATGCACTCCTCTTGTCCATCTCTTTGGCTCTCTCAAGAATTCCAGAATTTCTGCTCTTTGTAACACTTTTTTGTGCACCAGTGACATCTTCCATGGCTTTGACATGTTAATCCCTAATATTGGCTCATTACCCCTTAATTGGGGCATATTATATTAGTAATGTTATTTTATTTATGTTGGCTTTAGGCCATTAGTTGTAATTATACCTCATAGTCTCATATATATACCAAAGGAGACATTTTTCTTTGAATCTCATGCTGTACTTGAATGTGGGGTAAGGAGGTTGCCCCCTCGAAGAGGCTTATTATCTAAAATTATCTCTTTCAAGGCGTTGGGTAATTTTCCTAAGGTTACGTTTTTTCTATGATATTATATATTGATGTTTGGTTCTTAACATATATAATTATCAGAGCTCTCAAGGTCTTGGGGTTTTGTTGCTTTACATCTGACACCGTGGAATTTTCACTATAACATACAACGTTTCAGAAGGAGGAACGGCTTGGAGGATATTTGAAGGTAGACATATCAAGGTAATTTGGATTAAAATTAAGAAACCTGAGGCCTTATACTTTTGGAGCTACAGCCTGTACAAGATAGGGTTCTGGAATCATCCTGAAATGAGTCATTACTTGAGTTTTTGCTATAAAAAAGTTTATTTAACGTTTCAGACACTGAACTCGGGATACCATTTACAGAAATTAGTAAGGTATCTTTGGTTACAAATATCCGTTTTGGGTCATCTTAAATTGTAGATACACCTTGTGTAAAGATAGGGTATCACGTTGATCCTATTGACTGAATCTCAGTGTTCGGGTAAAACAATCATAACTTCTTGCTAGAGTATCAAATTGAGTGGGACTAGTTTAATTGGATAGTGGACAGTCTGGAGTATTTGGGGTGCGAGTTTCAGAATTTGATATTAATTATTTACGTGTGGGGCATGATATACAGAGTGAGATCTCCTGGAAAGACCAAAATTGACAAGAGTTGTGAGGGAAGTTACCATAAATTCCAAATGGCACATCCAATTTTGATCAAAGACCTATGGAATTACAGGAGAAGAAATACCAGAGAACTACCTGAAAGAAACTTTCATACCCAGAAAGGCCAAGGCTTGGGAGATAGAATAGGATAAATATTGTCTAGCAGAACCGCCTCAAAATCAAGATTCAAAAAGTGATACTTGGCCAACATGCCACCAAAAAAGGGACCTTCTACATAAATAAGCCTCGAGAGAAATCCTAATTGGAATCTTGATGATGAATGTGAAGAAATGCGTAGGGACATAAATGAACTACAAAGAAGATGGATTCGATGGAAGCTAAGTTGATGGATTCAATAGAAACTAAGTTGGATACTAAGATGGATTCAATGGAAGCTAAGATCATGGAAGTGTGGAAAAATTTTGTAGCGAGAGAAGACATACGAAAGTGAAAATGCATCCCATGAAATTCATGATGGGGACAGGAAGGTGAATCAAGAATGGAGAAACTCCAACTTTGGTTTGAAGACCCAATCATGTTCCTAAGAGAGATGATGAAGAGTTTGATGGAAAGGAACACATGGATGCCAGTTGGAGCAATTCTTTGATCTCCATAATGCGCTACACAAAAGGTACAAATTGCTTCTTTATATTTAGAACCCTAATCAATTTGTTTGGTATCGATGGCTTTTGTTCTCACAAATCACTCGTCCTTGGTTAATTTTCACGGAAGAAATGATAGCACACTATGAGGATACAAGGCAATACCTTCTTTTGTAATTGATAAATCTCAAAAGGGTTACGTTACCGAGCACATTGATAACTTCCAAAAGATTGAATATAAAGGTAACCCGATATTCCGGATATGACACTTGATTGTTGATGTATTCACTTAGGAAAAAAGGATAACATTCAACATGAGGGTTCGCCTTTGGGAACCCAAATCATTGGAGAGTACATTTAAGGTGGCAATAAATGTTTGAAAGTAAAAATATGGCTATGGCTACTAGAAGGACCTATCCTAAAAAATCTATGAGAGAGAATATACATCTCCTAAAACACCTCAACCTACAAGGTTGACACCTCAACTAATTGGAAATAAACAAGGTTTATGCTTTAATTGTGGCCGAAGGACATAGGGTGTGGTGAGAAGAATTATTCTACACATAGATTGTGAGAGGAAGAAGAACAGAACAAGAACCATCTCAAGATATGAGAGCGTGAAACAATTTTAGATGCGAAGAGTTGACCCCCGCGATATCGTGTAATGCATTGGCTGGAATTAGCATAGCCAAACCCTCAATATCCCGAAGGATACATCAAAGAAAGGGCCGTGGTCTAATTGATTACGGTGCCCATAATTTCATTCACTATAAATTGGCAAAGATCTCAATTGCACTGTATCGAGGCGCCGGTTTCAAGTAATGATTGCAGATGGAGGAACTATCAATTGCTCGGGAAAATACAATAAGATCAATCTTACCTGGGGAATATGTAATGAATAGTCCAGTTTCTATACCATGGGTGAGAATTAGGATATTGGTACTAGGAAGTCAATGGTTGTGTTAGGAACAATGGCTTTTAATTTCAAGAACTTTTCCTTGAAAATTTTCATTGGAAGGAAAAGAAATTGAATTAAGGTGATATCCACCAGGGAAGCTCGGTAGGTATTAAGCTCTAACAGCACTAATAAAGTAATGAAAAAGGAATCAAAAGGAATTATTGCACAACTATATACTAGATATTTCCAAGAAACTATCTAAACCATCCATTCCTCTGAATCTCCAAAGGATCATTAAGCGCATTCAAAGTATTTGAAGAAGATATTTAAAGGTCTCCACCCACTTTCGCGAAATCGCCGTTCATGAAATTCACCTAATTCGGTGTTCCTCTAACATCAAAATATCTGAGATACCCTTGTGCTGGGAAGGTGAAATTAGAAGCATGGTTAAAGAAATGTTAGAGGCTAGCATTATTAGACCTAGCTAGTTCTTACTCTACACCAGTAATGGTATTCAAGAAAAGATAGCTCATGGCGTATGTGTGTCCAGATTATAGAGAACTCCAACAAGATCACTAGTAAAGATAAGTTCCCCATTCCATCATTGATGGTGTTGGATGAACTTCATGGGGCAATCTATTTGGAGTGGATCTTTGTTGAGGTATCACATCAGATCGGAGAATGAAGGAAGAAGATATCCCAAAACAACATTCGAACTCATGAAGGCCATTATGAATTTTTGGTCATGCCTTTTGGCCCCACAAATGCACCTTCCACATTAAAGGGGTTGATGAATTTCAAGCCCCTTCCTTCAAAATTGTGTTAGTATTTTTTGATATACTAATCTATAGCAAGGATGTGGGAGGATCATATTGCGACATGTTGACAAAAGGTGCTACAACTACTAAAGAACAACTATAGCCAAACCATCCAAATGTTTCTTTGGAGTAAAGGAGGTAGTATTTGGGTCATATTATCTCATGAAGGTGTCAGGTAGACCCTAACAAGATTAGACCATGATGGACTGGCTGATTCCCAAAACGTTAAAAATCTTAGAGGATTTTGGGTCTGACAGGTTACTACCACTTAGTTTGTTGAGACTTTATGTGGAAGAATAGTGGCACCTTTAACGACACTAACTAAGAGGATGCATTTTTCATGGACTCTAGAGGCAACTAAATATTGAACAACTTAAAGAGGTGATGTGTAAAGAAGAAACTCCTGTCTTGGCAAAACCTTTGTGTGGAAGATGTGATACTGAGGAAATGGAATTGGTGTTGTCACAATATATGAAAGAAGGAAGACTAGTTTTGAGAGTCGACCACTCAAGGGAAGGGACACACACAAACCATTTATGAGAGGAAAATGATGGCAATACTACATGCATTGAAGAGAAAATGGCGTCCTTACCTAATAGGTAGGCACTTCAAGGTCAAAACAGATCATATTAGTCTTAAATACTTCTTGGAACAAAGTATCTTGGAAAAACAATAAAAATGCAAGATATTGGGTTATGATTTTTGAAATCGTCTATAAAAGGGGAAACAAAAATATTGTGGCAGATGCACTCTCAAGAAAGGATGAAGATGTTGAGGCCTTTCTTTGTGCTATCTCAACCTGATTGGATAATAGAAGCAAGGGATGAATGGAAAATGGCGAAAAATTAGTAGATCTCGTTCAAAGGTTCAGTAGGATTAGAAATTGCATCAGATACATTTTGTGAAAATGATTCACTATGGTACAAAGATCGTATATATTTAGAACTCCCAACTCAAACAAAGGTGCTATTGGAATTACACACCTCTCGAGTAGGAGGACACTTTCAGGGATTTTGAAAACCTACCATAATAGAAGGATTTTTTGGGATGGCTTAAAACTAATGTTCAAAGGTTTGTAGCGCCAATATTGTTTGGTTTTCCAACAAAACAGGTGGAAACAATTAAGACCCAGGTCTATTTTAGCATTATCCATCCCAACTCAGCACTTTCGAGGAGGAGGTTTCCATGGATTTCATCACCACTACGGTTACCTGCAGTAGAAAAGTGTCATCATGGTGATTGGCGTAGACTGACCAAGTATGCACTTTTGTGTGCACTCTCTAATCCCTTCAAAGCTAGTACAATTTAGGCCGCATTCATGGAACAGTTCAAAAGCCACATGGCATCCCAAAAGATTATTGTGAGGTGACCCAGTCCCATCTTCACTAGACATTTTTTGAGACATAATTATTTTCTTGTTTGGGTACTTGAGTGGCTCATGGCTCATCCTATCATCCCCAATCGGATGGACAAGGGCTTAGTGAACAAATGTCTAGAGGCTACCTTCGTTGCTGTCTCTAATAAACAAACACAATGGTTCAAATGGTTACCCTTGTAAAATGGTGGTATAACACTTCCTTTCATCGCAACTAAAAATGACACCATTTATGGCACTTTATGGATACCACCCTCCTTCCATCAATTCTTCTCCTAAAAAATATAAGGTTCAAGCGATTGGAAGATCACATAGAGAATCCACAACAAATTTACCTCCAAATCTTAAAAGGACAACCCTGACCATGGCGCAAAATTGCATGAAACAACAAGCAAAAATCAACATCACTTGGTGAAAGAAGTTTTGAAATTAGATTGATTGTTTTTTAAGACTACAACCATACAAGCAGATGTCCCCTCAAGCAAGCCAAGAAGGATAATAAATTATCCTGAAACACTATGGACCTTATAAGGTGTTGCAAAAGATTGGTACTATGGAATACAAATTGGAGTTGCCTGCATCTTCACGAGTACACCCAATTTTCCATGTTTCATGCTTAAAAGAAGGTTATAGGTGACAAGATCAGTTCAAACTATATTACTTAAAACTTGATGAGGAAGGAAAAAATCATGTTGGAGCCCTAAAGCCATCACGGACGCAAGAATTATCCAGCTGAGGAATAAATCCATTTCAAGAGTATCTCATTAAATGGAAACTTCCAACTGAAGATTCCACTTGGGAAGATGAGTCTTTATCTCTGAAGCATCGAGGTTACATCAAGCGTTTAGGACAACACTTGTCTCAAGGGAGGGCATGTTAAGCCCTAATATTATCTACCCTTAATTGGGGCATATTATATTAGCCAATGTTATTTTATTTATGTCGGCTTTTAGGCCATTGGTTGTATTACCTCATCGTCTCTATATACCAAGGAGACATTTTCATTTTGAATCATCTTGTGCCCGAACATTTAAGTGGGGTAAAGGAGGTTGTCTTGTACTTGAACATTTAAGTGGGGTAAAAGGAGGTTGCCCCCTCGAAGAGGCTTATTATCTGAAATTATCTCTTTTTCAAGGCATTGAGTACTTTTCCTGAGGTTTTTCTATGCTATATTGATGTTTGGTTCTTAACACGACACCCTCAACTTTCCATTCACACTCAGTCACCACAAGCTCCCTCTCAGCACCCCTTTCTCCTCCCACTCCCCTCAGCACCTTCTCTCTGCCTCCATTCATATAACCCTTCACATCCATACGCCCCCCAACATTCCCAAGGAGAGAGGAAAATCCAAGAGGGGTGCTCGTTATTACAACACCCTCTCCCATTCCAATAGGCTCACCACCTCCCAACAGGCACTAGAGGATCCCTCAACACACTATCTAGAGGATGCAGGAGGCTCCTCAGTCTTCTCCTCTCTAGTTCCATGGCGTCAGCTTGGTAAAAGAGGAAGCATCCTCCTCTAGTGCTCACTTCCCACTGTCCATCCCTCCTTTGCTCCATGGCCTAAGCTCAATAAAATAGAAGGCATCACCTTTAGGTGCATGCCCTCCTTTTTCCACCAATCTCCTACCCCCCCCCAATTTTCAATCCATGTGACCCCCACTACAACGATGAAAGTTGTATGGTGGAGGAGGAAATCCCTCCAAGATGGAAATTGGAGGAAAACGCAGCGACAACCAATGAAATAACCACAGAGGTAGTGTTAGCACTAGGAATCACCCTCAGATTGCATAGAAGGTAAGCTCGGTACCCATCAGGTTATATTTAAATGTAAATGAGTTTAAAGAGGTCAAATGGATAAGACTCAAGATAATAATGTTCTAACTCAGAAATTTGGGCTAGCATGCGCAAGCAATTGGGGTGTTGATCAACTTCAGTCAGTGAGTGAGAGTAAAGGTGAATAGAGAGAAGAATTTGGTGATGAAAATGTACAGGTCTGTTATGGACATCAGGTCTTCAAGAAGCATTAGGAGGAAAAACTCAAACACAAGATCTTCTTGAATTCAAATTAAGGAAACTGAAGAACATCATAACAATACTATAAGCAAACATTCATCATAATATCACTACAAAAATCCATGGGAATCATTCAATCATGAATACTTCAGTATCAAAGACAAATAAGATGGAGTAAGAAATATGACTTATATTAATCAAGAAGTCTCAAATCAAGTACATAACCAGTTAACCAATAGCTTCATCAAAATATTACAAAATAAGGAAGCCTAGCTCAACCACTCAAACCTGCTAAAGCATTTGGAAAGTCTATTTATAAAAAAAAGAGAAGGCAACAGCTGGAGGAGTGAGTTGGCATTCCTCCCATAAAATTCTCCAAATATTTATTTCATATAATAGCTAGGCTAACAACTATGCTATAAAAAGGGAAAATGTTGGCCCATGATCCAACCAACTTTAAATTGACTTGATCTTCATTGATGTGCATCTTCTTGTATGGCAAGTGTCCTGTAGAGGTTGTAATATTTTCATCATGCTTCCAACTACCATCTCAGTCATTCTCCACATCATCATCCACTCACAAGGATGATAGCTCAAACCCCTTGATTTCAGGTACTTGTTGGTAGCGTCATTTCGGTAGTGCTCTAGGTAGCAAACTTGTGGAGTGCCTCCATAAATATCTCTACAATTCTATAGCACAACCTCCAAAATAGGTTTGCAGAATGGGTAGCATCGAGCATGTGTGTCTCTGCGAAAAATTCAGCCTCTGCTAAAAATTTGGTAGTGTCTGCCTGTGTAATTCATCCTCTGTGTGAATTTCAGTAGAACCTGCCTGTGTAATTCATCCTCTGTGTGAATTTCGGTAGCGCCTACCTGTGTATCTGCATGCAATTCGGTAGCACCAATGTTGAACTGATCCTGCTAAATGTGTAGCGTTTGTCCTCAAAACAAATTTGGGTAGCACCTTGTGGAATTCACAGCACCATCATTTCACCGCTTAACATATTTGGTAGCACCCCGGGAAGTTAGCAACGCCATCACAACACCGGTCTTAGGAAATTAGGTAGTGATATAGGTAGCAGATTGATAGTATATGTGACTTAGAGAATTCCATAGTGATAGAGCGCTATAGAATGTCTCTGATACTTCTGTATGAAGAGATCAACTCTTTGCAAAGAACAAAAATCTTGAGCTAGATTTGAATAGGAGCATGTAAATCGTATAGAAGTGGAAAAAAATTATACTTCCTCAATCACTTATCCTTCAAAAAGAGGCCATTCTAAAAATGGGATCTCACCTTTCACCCATCACTTCATCAACCTAACACTCCCTCTGGTGGAAGGAGGAATTCCTTTTGGCACATCACCATGCTTTCCCTTTGTAGTAACAGGCTTCTTCACTTGAGCTATACATTTCTTGGCTATGGGTTTCTCATTTTCGATAGTAACTTAAACCAACACATTCAAATTTCTTTGATCCATCTCATCTTTGAATTGTTGCAACTCAGGTTTGAGATTTTTGTTCTGAGACTGAATTTTTTTTTTTTTCTATAAAGGTTCTTGAGTTTCCTATGAAGAGGTTGGGCTCTTCTTGCTGCAAATATTGCTAAATCAAGAGTGTGGTTGTAACCATCCATGATTTCTTTCATCTTAATCCTTTCATATAGGATTTATGATTTAAAATGAGCCACCTCCTTCCTAGCTTCCCTGATTTGTTTAATCAATCTTTTGAAGGTCTGGTTGCTAGGTGGAGTGGTGACGTGGACAGTATCAACATGCTTCTTCATGGTTTAATCTTCCTATTTCACAGGAACTACCTCTTCCATCTCAAGAGGCTTCTCAATGAGTTTTCCCTTATCTCTCTTCTTCTTTAGAATGGAAGCCTTTGGTAGGACTTGTTCTTCAACAAACCCTTTGAGAGTTGATGACCTTGTGAAAGGATTTCTGACCTTTGTGCTATTTGTTGAAGGAGATGAAGAGAAGTGTAGTTTCCTTTCTTTCTTTGTTGTGTCTTTAGCATAGGAAGGGACCTCTTCTAATTCTAGTGCAGGAGGGGCTGAAAGGTATCTCTATGGAGAACGGTAGGCCTCTCTCTCTGTTTCTTCAAATTCGTTAATGAACTCTTGGTCTTGGGCAGGGGTCTGTTCTTTCTTTTTTTGCTAGCTCTTGTTGCAGCTGTACTAGTGGATGGAAAAGAACTTGGTATATTTGACTAAGGAGTAGGTGTTGTGTCCAACTTCATGTGAGAAGAAACAATGAATTTTTCCCAGGAGATGTCCCTCTTTCTCAGTTCTTCTGAAACCAACATTCTAATCAACCCAGAATGAAAAATACTAGTATCCACATCCTTTTATTTGGATTGAAATCTTTCTGAAATTTTTCCTATACTTCTCAACAGGTAGAAGGGAATGCTCATTTTTTATTTACCAGTGAAATGAAGCAGAAGCCTTATATGGTACCGGTATGGTGTGTTGAACCTCCCTTCACATGTGAACTATATTTGAATGATCTTCAACATTTTATCAAAATCTCCAACTAGATGACTTCTTGGTACCCCTTTGGACAGGTTTTCAGTTTGATACTCTGGATTAAGGAAGTATTTGGATACAGTTTCATTCAAAGCCATGGATTTAAACCATTTCTCTCATGTGATAGGAATCCCTGTGGCTGCTGAAATGGAGGCTTCACACACCTCAAACTCTAGGTCCCCTACCTTAGTATTCAGGCCATCAAAATGTGAGGCAAATTGCCTTGCGACCTCAGGATGACCTCTATGCATGTTTTGATATAAATCAAGGCAGCCCACCCTTTTAAAATATTCTCTAGTCATGGGCTCTGCCTCAAATAAGTGCATGTTTGTAGGCTCAGTTCTAACCATAGTACCTCCCTTGTGATATTTCTTCTTCTGAGGTGTCTCCATGGATCAGGATTATAGGTCAAAGGTTAAGGTGAAGTGAAGGCTAGGAAAACAACTGGAGTCATAATTCAATAGGAAATTATAGTGAGCAATGACTATCCTTAACCAAGATCTCCCCTAACTCAAACTGCTTGTTGGATTTGGAAAAAAATGGATGTAAATTTCCCTCCCTTGACTATTTACATATATTAAAATTGAGGAATAATCATATGGTGAAGGAATCCACTGTGATTCTCTTTGAAAACCAAGTTGAAAAACACTCTAATTCAAATGGTATAGGAAGCAGGGGAAAAGGCAACGTAGTTTCAACAACGCTTTTAGGTAGCACAGTGCATATACAAGAGGTAAAGCTTGCTTGGGAACTAAAAACTCAGGAGAAAGGTAAATGGATATATCATGATTGAAATCCAAGTGTTGGTGACTACAGGTATATGTGAAATAAATATTGATAGGAATTATGAGGGAAATGTCCTCTTCCAATTCTACAGACACGATCGATACAAAAAACTCCAAGCGATAATTACTACCCGAAATTGATATGTAGAGGAGGGAAACCATGGGATACATGGATAATCAATGATAACATGAAGTTATGAAACATTTAGGAGGGTATCATGAGCATATCATCCTCCAAATCCACCTCAACATCTGACTATGTAGCGCCACTGCCAAATGGTCTGAACTGGAAGCTTTTGTAGCACCGAGTTTTGAACTTTTAAAATTTGAAAACCGTTAACAAGTTCATAAATATCATATCCTAGAAATAATATTTTAACTAACCAAGGTGATGAAAACAAGTAAGACATGAAATAAGCACTATGATAACAAATCATGGCAAAGGATGAAGGCTAGGGAGTGCACTACGGAAACTCCTAGTGGGTTGGCAATGCACTTTTTCAAAAAATGATTTGGCCATTTTAAGATGACAAAGGTAAAGCATGGCAAGGATACGAAGGCATGAGTGAGTAGAGTGAGATGTCAATTCAAGTTGGTAGTGGGGTGAGTCAGGCTTAGTTTCAATTCATGAAGGGGGTCAAAACATAAGCCAAGAAAATGAACCTAGGACAAAAGTTTATGTGAGGATCAAAATTTGAGTCATGACTTAATACTTCATTTATTCAAGGTAACCTAAGTAAATCACACTTTAAGAAAACAAATCAAAATTTAAAAAATCTAAAGGCTTAGAAAAAATTAAAACTAAGGGATAAAGACCCAAGGAAACTTAGTGTGATAACATTGGCTCCACAGGTGATGGCATGCTCCCTGCGAGCTACCAAGAACAAGTAGTTTCAGTGCCTTATCCTATAAGGGCTATGCGATCACTTATTAAAACAAAAAATAAAAGAAAGATGCTATTTACAATGGCATGGAAAGCCACTCATGGATAAGGCAAAGTATTTTTTCAGAAAATACCCATTGAGAAGGGCACCAAAAACTTCATCATCCTCCAAATTCTGTAACTTGTAAGCGTTATTCAAAAATACCTTGGAAATTTTGAAGGGACCGATCCACAAGGATTCAAATTTATTGTGATTGCCTTTGTCTTACTTTGGTGCATCCCACTTGAGCACTAGATATCCCAGCTGGAAATACTCTTTGTTTACCTTCTTGTCGAAAGCCTGCTTGATCTTTTGTTGATGTTCATGTGCTTTATCCAATAGCTTCTCCCGACTCTGTTGCACTTCTACCAGCTGTTGTATTCTTCTGATCATATCATCTGATTCTCCTTGGAAGTCTTGGAAGAATTTTTCCATAGGAAAGGCAAGCTGAGAAGGAAATATGGCTTCAACTCCATACACAAGATGGAAAGGAGAGACACCAAGAGATATCTTTGTTTTCACTCTATCAGCCCACAAAGAAAATTTGATCTTTGAATCCCATGCTTTCTTGTTGTCCTCTAACAGTCTCTTGATAATATTTATAAGGATTTTGTTAGAGGACTCTGCCTGTCCATTCCCTTAGAGGTAGTAAGGGATAGAGTGAATCAAAGTGATTCCAAACTCTTCACAAAATTGGATCAATGGTTCAGCCTTGAACGAAGAAGCATTATCAGTGAAAATTTTATTCAGACAACCAAATCTTGCCATAATATCTTGAAGAAAACCAATGATCACCTTGTGGGAGGCATTCCTTGTAGAGATGGCTTCTATCCACTTAGTAAATTAATCAGTGGTAGTCAAGATCCACCTATGTTGACCACTTGAAGAAATATGAATTTCCCCAATAAAATCTAGGCCCCACTGCTGAAAGGGTCATGAAGCTACCATATGCTTCACTGGCAAAGACTTGAGTTGCTTATCTCCAGAGAATTTCTAACACTTGACACAAGATCTGATTTTTTCACAAACATCGGTGAATATACTAGGCCAAAAATACCCAGCCTTGATAATCTTATATGTTGTAGTTCTCCATAAGTGATGCCTCCCACATAAAATGTCATGAAAATCAGACATAATCTTTTGGGCTTCCTGTGGGTCTAGGAATCTCAAAAGCACTCTTAAAGGATCTTTCCAATACAAGACTTGATCAATAAGACAACAGTTAATTGATTTGAGATTCAAATATCTCACCTTGTTCTTCTCCATACCATCAAGAGGCTGCAACTTATGTAGAAAAAATATAATTTCCTTGTACCAGGTGCATTCCGCCAATGGAGGGATGACTTGAGAACCTTTATCAGATGATTCATTTTGCTGATTTTATGAGAAAGTGTTGATGTAATTAACCCTCAAAGCTTTGCAATTGTATTCATCCAGCAACCTAACTAAACCCTATCCTTTAACCAATTTGGTGGGATTTATTTCAAGATCAAATTCAAGGATTTTGGCAATCCAGTTGCTCCTTTTTTTGTCTATGTCAGGTTGAATGAGAATATCCTTCACTGAGGTTGAAGGGACATATGCAATGAATCTTGAATGCAGCACATAGAGTCTAAAAGCCTTAAGATATTTAACCAATGCATAGGCATGCTTATCCATGATGTCATATTTTGTTTCAACATCTCCCAATGCCCTGCTGAAAAAAGAAATGGGATGCTCTAACCCTTCAACATTCTTCTGAGATAAAACAGTTGCTACTGTGTCAAATGAAGAAAAATAAAAAATCATAAAATCCTTGGAGTAGTCGGGACTAATGAGCATAGGGGATTCAATCAAGGATTTGTTTATTTGATCAAAAGAATTATGAGATTCAACAGTCCATTTGATTTCATTTACTTTCCTCAACATGGTTGTAATTTACTTTACCAACTTAGCAAAATCTGAAACAAACTTTCTCAAAAAATTAATTTTTCCCAAGAAAGACTGAACTTCCTTCTTTTATCTATGGAGTGAAAAGGTTTGGATAACTTCTACCATTCTGGAATCAATCCTTACCCCTTCATATGAAACAATATGCCCCAATAATTTCCCCTCCTTCATGGCAAACAATGACTTTTTTGGATTTAAAGAGAGACCAAATTTTCTGCATTATAAGAAGACCCTTTTTAAATGATTATAATGTTATTTATCATATTGTGAGAACATTGTTATGTCATATAAATATATAACTACAAACTTGTCCTTCTCTCCAATAAAGGCTATGTCCATGGCTCGTTGAAAGGTCGCCCCTGCGTTGATCAATCCAAAGGGCATCTTAGCATACATGAATGTACCCCAAGGAGTGGTGAAAGTTGTCTTATCTCTATCCTTTGGCAAGACAAAGATATAATTGTAGCCATAAAATCCATCAATCATAGACATCCTAGATGCACCTGTCACCCTCTGTAATATGTGCTCCATCTTAGGCAAGGGGTAACTATCCTTCTTAGAGATTCTGTTCAGATTCTGGAAATCAACACAAAGTATGATTTCTCCATTCTTTTTACTCACTGGGACCAAGTTGGTCACCCATTAAGAATACCTCAAATGAATAATAATCTTGGCATCTAAAATCTTTTTTACCTCTTTTTCCATAACAGGCAGCAACATAGGATTTATTTGTATGAGCTTCTGTCTGAATGGTTTGGTATCTTCCTTCAATGGGATACTATGTTCTATGATGCTTGTGTCATATGTTTTGATATCTTCATAAGTCTAGGAAAAAACATCAACAATCTCTTTTAACAGCTCAAGGAAAAAACATCAACAAACTCTTTTAACAGATCAAGATTCAACTGTACCCATTGCATTCAGTTACATCAGCATCATCAATTGATCCTTTGAATTTTACTGCCACATCATTCTTGTCAAACAATCTTTCCAAAGGAACTATTCCTTTTGGATTGTGGTTTCTAGGCAACTGAACAATATGATGATTAGAAATTTTGTTTAGAAAAACATCAGCATGAGGATTATTTTTAGAATCATGATCTTGATCAATATGTAATGCAGAAAACTCATCAACAGTCTCAAGGAATCTTTTGATCTCAAGATCATCCTCAAACACCTTCCAATGCTTGACATAGTCAGGAATAGAGGGTCTATATTTCACTTCTACATCATACTTGAGTTTAGGTGGAAAAGGCACTCTGAAATTGCTTGTTGAGACATCCAAAAAATAAACCATGGTATTCTCTTCCCTTGGAATAAATGAAATGTTGAAAGCTAAGAAGAAACTGTCAACTAAGTCCCACACTTCATTTCTATAAGTTCAAAGCCTAGGATTATTAGCTTGATAAATATGTTTAATATGATGGACAATCAATTCAGCATCCCCCAAAATGGATAGCTCCTCAATTCCCATGTCTTTTGCAGCCCTTAAACCCAAAACAAGAGCTTCATACTCTGTCACATTATTGGTAGTTTCAAATTATAGCTTGTAGGACAAAGATATAGTCTCTTGAGTAGGTGAAACAAATACTAATCCAACACCAACACCTTCCCTAGAAGAGGCTCCATCAAAGAACATCTTCCAAATAAATGTGGTTGGAGGAGAATCTTCACAAAAGGTAATGGATTGTTTTCTGATTTCAAGAGGAGGTTCAGGAGCATCAATGAGCTGCAATATAATGGATCCCAAATCAATATCAAGTGCAAAAATAGGATGGTTGGTGGGGTTTGCTTCATCACTAATAATGTAGGCCAAATGGGCTTCCTTGTAAAGTCTTCTATGCTCCCCCCCAAACACAAGAATGGTATCCTATGTGAGATCCATCTGCAAGGTTACCCCAAGTCTTTTTATCCAATATATTGACAATATCATTCCAAACTTGGGGGCAACATCAACCACCATGATATCCATGACCACTCTTTTCAAGGGCAACTGAAACAAGGTCACAACCAGATCTTTGATGACCCCAAGACACTTCACTTTCCTAAAGTCAAAAGAATATAAGTCATGATAGGTCTTTGTTATTTCTAATCCATGTTCATCCATGGAAATTTTGGCCATGATATTGTGAGATTCCCTTGAGTCCATCAAACATTTATGCAACACCTTATCATGTATGTTCATTTATGTACAAAAGGGAGGCGATGAATCATATCTATATTATATCAAAGGTCCTAAGATTATTGTTGGCTTATCATCTTGAAGATTTACTAAATCAATGGCATTTGAGGGGGATTTAGGATGCAATATCTTGGAAAGATATTTTTTAAAATCTTCATTTTTTATCAACTCCAAAAAAGTTACATGGATCTTGATTTTTTTGATATCATTCTCAAAGATGAAGGAAGATGAAGATTTCATAATCTCCTTGTCCTCTGGGGTAGGATTCTTGACCAAAAATTGGGGGCTTTGAGCATTTTTTTATTTTCTTCCAACTATCATAGCCTTGGCAAAATTTTCTTTTTTGGTAGGTTGATCAGAAGCATTAGTCTTTTCCTCATTCTTTTTGAATCTCAGATTATATCTATTAGGATTTTATTTTTCCTTCTCTCCCTTACTCAAATCATTTATTTGAATATCCATCAACGATTGCTCATATGCAGATTGGGTCAAGTGAGGAGATGGGGATGTGTCACCTAAGAAATGGATCTCAGGATCAACTTCTTCCTCCTCTCCTTCTTCATCAACAACAAGGTTGTTTTGTAAAGGAGTTTGTACCTTTTGATCATCCCTATCTCTGTTTCTAGGATCTCTTGGAAGGATCTGAGGAGCATTATTGGGTCTCCTGAAGTTACCTTTGTTATCAGTGTTTTGAGTATTTCTATAGGTTTGTTTTCCTTCAAGTTTTAACTTCTCCATCTCAACATAAAGAGACTTTACTAATTTGGTATGTTCATCAACTTGGGGATGAACAATAGAGGAATCGGAGGTTGAGGATTCAGTTCTATTTTTTCTCCTGTCCCTATTAGATTTCCCCCTAATTTTGTCATATGATAGTATGTTAGATTCTACCTCCAAGGCTACATATTTCATATGAGCTAAGGAGGTTGATCTTCTTTCTCTTAGTAGAAGGAAAAACACAAGGTCAAAAGCACTGGCATAGCTTATTTTTGCAGAGGTTTTTGTAGGATTTATCTCAGTAGGGATCGTATTGTACATTTTTTTGAATATTTTAGAGAAGTCAAAGACAGACTCTCCCTCTTTCCTCTCCAGAGATCCAAATTCTGTGATATAATACAAAAAGTATTTTTTATCCCCCCACTCTCTCAAAAAAGCATCATCTAACACCTCAATCCCAGTAATGGATCCAGGGGTCAAACCCCTAAAACATTTCACAGCCTCACCATCAAGGCTTTGGACAAAGAATCTCATCCACGCATCCTCATTTTCAATGTTTTGATTGTCTGCATAATTTTAGAAGGTAGCAAGGTGTTATTCAACAGTTATGTCTTCTTCTCTTGTGAATTTGAGCATGTATTTTAGATAATCTTTAGCAAGGAGAGTAGTCATTGGCTGAGGTAAGACAAGAGGGGTGTATCTTATAGCCACTATGGAATCCATCCTATTTCTAGGAGGGTTAGTGCATGACATTGGATTTTGAATTCTAGGTGAACAAGGAGGAGAAGGAGACTTGATTGTGTGCAGCTTAGGAGAAAAAGGAATGTATGAAGGAGGAATTTTAGTTTTCACAGCAGAAGGATGAGTCTTGGAAGAATATGGTATAGGATGCAAGGGAGATAAGTTTTCCTCTTCTTTGGCTACATAAATATTGACAGGAGGAGAAGTAGCAAAGCCTAAGGTAGGAAAATCTTCAAGACTCTCAAGTCTGAACCCCTTCACAATGTCAAGGGAAGCAACCATTTCAAAATTTTCTTGTTTCAATTCAGGGTGAAAAGTGGAGTATTCAACATGGAAATTTTCAAAATGTAGATTCTTAGATACTTCAGTGAAAGGTAAAGGAAGATTACTTGATATAACAATTGGAGTCTTAAGAGTGGAATCAGGCAACTGACCATAATTACTTGTGGCAGNGTGAAAAGTGGAGTATTCAACATGGAAATTTTCAAAATGTAGATTCTTAGATACTTCAGTGAAAGGTAAAGGAAGATTACTTGATATAACAATTGGAGTCTTAAGAGTGGAATCAGGCAACTGACCATAATTACTTGTGGCAGTAGTAGAAAAAATTTCTTGAGAATATTTTCCCTTCTTGATTATATTCTTTGGGTCAGCCTTAGGTGGAACCAAAGGTAGTTGTGGAGTTGACCTCGTGTGTATGCCTTTAGGAGCCAAAGATAATACAATGGAGTCGTCAGGTGAAAGCTACAATCTTTGATGTATTGAGTTGTAATGCACCTTCAGAATCAATAAGCTTTATCGTTAACTCCCAAGGAAATGTCTTCAATTCATTCCCCGAAAACTATGCCAAGAATGTTAGCACTAGGAATCACCCTCAGATTACATAGAAGGTAAGACCAGTGCCCATCATGTTACCTATAAATGTAAATGAGTTTAAAGAGGTCAAATGGATAAGACTCAAGATAATAATGTTCTAACTCGGAAATCTGGGCTAGCATGCACAAGCAATTGGGGTCTTGATCAACTTCAATCAATGAGTGGGAGTAAAGGTGAATAGAGAGAAGACTTTGGTGAGGAAAATGTAGAGGTCTTCTATGGACATCAAGTCTTCAAGCAACCTAAGGAGGAAAAACTCAAACACAAGATCTTCTTGAATTCAAATTTTAATGAAACTGAAGAACATCATAACAATACTATAATCAAACATTCATCATAATATCACTACAACAATCCATGCGAATCATTCAATCATGAATACTTCAGTATCAGAGGAAAATAAGATGGAGTAAGAAAGTTGACTTATATTAATAAAGAAATCTCAAATCAAGTACATAACCAGTTAACTAGTAGCTTCATCAAAATATTACAAAATAAGGGAGCCTAGCTCAACCACTCGAACCTGCTAAAGCATTTGGAAATTCTTTTTATAACAAAAAGAGAAGGAAACAGATGGAGGAGCGAGCTGGCCTTCCTCCCATAAAATTCTCCAAATAGTTATTTCATCTAACAGCTAGGCTAACAACTATGCTATAAAAAAGGGAAAATGTTGGCCACTGATCCAACCAACTTTAAACTGACTTGATCTTCATTGATGCGCATCTTATTCTATGGAAAGTGTCCTGCAGAGGTTGTAATATTGTCATCATGCTTCCATATATCATCTCAATCATTGTCCACCTCATTAGCCACTCACAAGGATGATAACTGAAACCCCTTGATTTCAGGTACTTGTTGGTAGCGTCCTTTGGTAGCGCTCTGGATAGCGAACTTGTATAGCGCCTCCACAAAGCTCTCTGCAATTTCATAGCGCAACCTCCAAAATAGGTCTGCATAATGGGTAGCATCGAGCATGTGTGTCTCTGTGTGAAATTCATCCTCTGCAAAAAATTCGGTAGCACCTGCCTGTGTAATTCATCCTCTGTGTGAATTTTGGTAGCGCCTGCCTATGTAATTCATCCTCAATGGAATTTCAGTAGCGCCTGCCTGTGTATCTATGCACAATTCGGTAGTGCCAATGTTGAACTGATATTGCTGAATTTGTAGTTCCCATCCTCAAAATGAATTTGGGTACCACCCTGCGAAATTCGCAGCACCATCATTTCACTGCTTAATAGATTTGGTAGCACCCTAGGAAGTTAGCAGTGCCATCACAACTACAGTCTTAGGAAATTAGGTAGTGCTATAGGTAGTATACTGATAGTATATGCGATTTAGACAATTTTTTAGTTCCAGAGCACTATGGGATGTCTGTGCTACTTTTGTATGAAGAGATCAACTCTTCGCAAACCACAAAAATCTTGAGCCAGATTTGAATAGGAGCCTATAAAGACTGTAGAAGTGGCAAAAAATAATACTTCCTCAATCACTTATCCTTCAAAAAGAGGCCATTCTCAAAAATGGATCTCACCATTCACCCATCACTTCATCAACCTAAAACTCCTTCTGGTGGAAGGAGGACTTCCATTTGGCACATCAACATGCTTTCCCTTTGTAGTAACAGGCTTATTCACTGGATTTATGCTTTTCTTGGCTACTGGTTTCTCCATTTCGGTAGAAGCTTCAACCAACACATTCAAATTTATTTGAGCCATCTCATATTTGAATTGTTGCAACACGTCTTTGAGCTTTCTATTCTGAGACTAAAAGTTTTTGTTTTGTCTATAAAGGTTCTTGAGTTTCCTAGGAAGAGGTTGGGCTCTTCTTGCTGCAAATATTGCTAAATCAAGAGTGTGGTTGTAACCATACATGAGTTCTTTCATATTAATCCTTTCAGATAGTCTTTCTGATTTCAAATGAGCCACCTCCTTCCTAGATTCCCTAAGTTGTTTAATCAATCCTTTGAAGGTTTGGTTATTAGGTTGAGTGGTGATTTGGACAGTCTGAACAGGCTTCTTCATGGCTTCATCCTCCTGTTTCACAGGGACTACCTCTTCCATCTCAACAGGCTTCTCAATGCCTTTGCCCTTATCTCTCTTATTCTTTAGAATGGAAGCCTTGGGTAGGACTTGTTCTTCAACAACCGCTTTGAGAGTTGATGATCTTGTGAAAGGATTTATGACCTTTTTGCTATTTGTTGAAGGAGATGAAGAGAAGTGTAGTTTCCTTCCTTTATTGGCTATGGATTTAGTAGAGGAAGGGACCTCTTCTAATTCTAGTGAATGAGGGGGTGAAAGGTCTCTTTGTGGAGAATGGTAGGCATCCCTCTCTATTTATGCAACTTCTTTAATGACCTCTTGGTCTTGGGTAGGGGCCCTGTTATTTCTTTTCTTGTTGGCTCCTGTTGGAGCCGTACTAGTGGATGGAAAAGGACTTGGTATCTTTGAATGAGGATTAGTTGCTATGTCCAACTTCATGTGAGTAGAAATAATGAATTTTTTCCAAGAGATTTTTCTCTTTCTCAGTTATTCTAAAACCAACATTCTAATCAACCCAGAATGAAAAATACTAGTATCCACAGCCTTTTATTTGGATTGAACTCTATCTGACATTTTCCCTATTGATGGAGGAGCATCAATCCACCTTAGCGAATGCACCAGCATTCCAGCACATCAATGCACATTTCAGAGAGGGAGAGGCATTAACCCTCCCATTTTTAAATTTGAAATATGATCCTATACAAATTTTGTGTTGTAAGGCTGATAAATGCCAAGCCATACCTTTGTACAGGTAGTGGATAGGGTCGCCTTAAATGGTTGACTGTAAGTAGGTCTATATCGTAGTCAGGTTTGGATCTTCATTTATGTAATCATCCGTAGGAGTATGGTGTCTTAACTGGGACAATGATGACACTAAGGTAGTGAAGAGGATAAGCTTGTAGAGCCCTCTTTTGTAAAAGGAGAGAGATCTTGGGAAGAGAGGTAGTATAAGCAGAACTCAGGCTAGAGTTAGGATAGGAGAAAGAAATAAGACTCTGTTGTAGTCCAGTCTATGTACACATTTGTAAACATACATTCATCTTAATACAAAGAAAAGTAGTTTTTCCTGCATATGGTGTGTTTATGTATTTGTGTTTATTGTTATGATTTTATATGTCATTCATGTTTTGAATGTATGAATTGGTGAAGTATTGTATAAGTTTTGATTGTTTCTCTTCTTTGAGTTTCGAGTTCAAGGAGTGTACATTGTCTGCAAGGAGTGTGTTGGCAGAGGTGAGTTAACCTTAGAGAAGCTCAGGAGAGATATCATTGAACCTTCATCAACATAAGTGAAAGGAGTGCACAGGAAGAACTCTGTGTTGAGTTGAGAGAGAAATAAAGTTACTGAGAACTCTATACAGCTCTGTCAGGCAGGCATCAAGTGGGTGCAAGTGTGTACAGAGGGAAATCTTTGTCGAGTTCAGGGGGAAGAGTATTAGAGGAAGATACTCATAGACCTGTTGAACACTCTGTAGAAAAATGCTCAGCAATGTGTTCTTTGAGAGAGAGGTTTCCAGGAGGGCACAAGAACCCTTTTGAAGGGATAATAAGGGTCGTGACCCTTAGGAGACTGATTAAATCAAAAATATCAGAAGAGATAATGCAAGGAGTGTGTAGGAGACGGACTTATTCTAATTCGGAAAGCTCATGAGAGATAAAGTGTTCAAGAGCGCAAGCAAGACCCAAATAGTTGGGTTTGCAGTAGAAAGATCAAAGGTTCAAGCCTTTGAACACTAAAAAAATATTCCAAGGCAGAAGAAGTCAAAATATCAGGAGGAGGAGTGACAACAGGCATCATATTGGTTGTGGAAAGGAGCCTGGATAGTTAGATCAATGTCCAACCAACAAAGGAAGCGCAGAGGAAAGGAACAAATCCCATCCATTGGATCTAAGCGTGAAGGACCAGCAACCGTTGGATATAAGGTAAGGTGCACGAGATTTAATGTTTGGGTGCACAAGAGAGTGGACTTGTAAAAGTTCCAAAGTTTCAAAGTGAGTAGGGACCATCCATTGTCAAGGAGGACAGGTGGTGTAATATCCACAACTTCAAAAGTTTTTGGACAAAGAGGAGGAGAAATAGCTGAAGTAAATATTGGTCGTTGATCACCAAGAGGGGTACATATCAAGAGGTCATGCATTTCAGGTAAACACACTCTGGGAGAAATGCGTGTATAGGAGTTTGAAACTCCCAAAGCCTGAAGAGCTGAAGCACTGAAGAGTCGAAGAGCTGAAGCATCGAAAACATGAAGAGTCGAAGCGTCGAAGAGTTGAAGAGTCGAAGCGTCGAAGAGCTGAAGCATCGAAGATCCAAAGCATCGAAGAGCCGAATATGTGAATCTCTTAAGAGCCGAAGCCCGAAGAGTCGAAGCGCCAAAGATCCAAAGCGTTGAAGGGCCGAAGAGCCGAAGGAGAAGTCTGGACGGTCAGATCCAGAAAGGGTACATGGTAATGGATCGTAAAATTTGGGAGAACGTACTCTGGGAGGAAAGAGAAGGAGAAGTTTGATATTTGGGATCATCGAAGCCCAAACAGTCGAAGCAGCTGGGAGCTGTTGAACTGGATTAGACAGGTCTCGCCAGATCGTGAACTTCGGAGGATCGTACTACGGGGATTTTGTGAAGTTTTGTTTCGGAATGTCCCAAAGCATCGAAGCCTGAAATGTCTAAGGGTCATTGATCTGAAATAAATAACGTGGATCATTGATCTACGAGGGGATGTGTGGAGGATGGAGATTCACTCCATTGGACAATCAATGATCAAGGAGGACAGGGGTCAGAGGATCCAACACTCTGAAAGGATTTCCCCTGGAGATTTGTGGTTGTTGAGGTTTGAGATCGCTGAAGGCTGAAGTCTCATAGTGGATGAGAACCGTTGATGTGAAAGTGGACTCGTGTCGCCAGATATAAAACTCCAGGTACGGAGCATTCCAGAGGAAAGCAGACGGTGAAAGATTTGAAGTCCCAAATAAGATCTTGATCGTTGATTGAGGAGGAAGCTGAAGGACTGTTGATATGGCTGAGGAGGCCAAAGTCCTGAAGTAGGGGAAAAACCATTGATTGGGGAGAATATGCGTCAGCAGATCTTCCACTCTGGAAGATAACTAGTCAGAGGTAGCGAGGGTTTGAGAATTGAGATTCCCGAAGACCGGACTCATAAAGGAAAACATAGCTGCACATCTAAAGTGATAGGTGTCAGCAGATGTTTCACTCTGGAAGATAGATGCTGCAAAGGAAGAGAGATTTGAGAGTTGAAACTCTTGAAGGCCAGAGAGCTAGAATAAAAAACAACCATTGATTTGAATGGGAGCTACGTGTCGAAAGATCGTGGAGATCTGGAAATGCGTGTGGAAGGGGGAAAGAAGGTAGGAAAGGGAGGATAGATAGAAGTCGTTGATTGCAAATCATTGCCAAGGGATTGGAGATCGATGGACGAGTTGTATTGCAGGGGAAAAACTTGCTCGGATGTTAAAAATCTGAGAGAAGGTCGCAATTTATACCACGGTTTTAACAAAGTGATACGTGGCAATTGGAGGTGAATTGCGGGGAAAAAAATGGGTTGGTAAAAAACCACTCTTACCCGCACATGCAATCACGCATTTGTGCAAGGAAATAGCCCAGGTCCATATGAAGGAATGGTCCATTGAAAAAAAGAGATAGCGCCTAAAACTTGATATTTTCAGAAGCACACAAATAGAGGTCACTGGTATCACAGGACCTGCGCTTGCAGAGGAAAGGGGGCCTGTGTATAATTGTTTTGGGTTCAATCAGGAGCCCAAAGAGTCGATATGACTCAGAGGAAAGAAATATCCTATACCGGGAGGTCACAAAACCCCAGGAGGGAAGGGGGGACTGCATCACCTATGCTTCTCAGCAAGTATAAAGGAATGTTCATTTTGTCTTTACCATTGAAATGAAGCAGAAGCCTTATATGGTACTGGTATACTATATTGAACCTCCCTTCACATGTGAAATATATTTGAATGATCTTCAACATTTTATCAAACTCTCCAACTAGATGACTTCTTGGTACCCCTTTGGATAGGTTGTCAGTCTGATACTCTAGCTTAAGGAAGTCGTTGGAGAAAGTTGTATTCAAAACCATGGATTTAAACCATTTCTCTCCTATGATAGGAATCCATGTGGCTGCTGAAATGGAGGCTTTAGACACCTCAAACTCTTCAGGCCATCAAAATGTGAGGAAAATTTCCTTGCCACCTCAGGACGAACTCTCTGCATGTTTTGACAGAAATCAAGGTAGCCCACCCTTTGAAAACCTTCTCTAATCATGGGCTCTGCTTCAAATAAGTGCATGTCTGCAGGCTCAGTTCAAACCACAGTACCTCCCTTGTGATATTTCTTCTTCTCAGGTGTCTCCATGGATTAGGATGAGAGGTAAAAGGTTAAGGTGCAGGGAAGGCTAGGAAAACAATTGGAGTTAGACTTCAATAGGAAATTATAGTGAAAATTGGTTGTCTTTGACCAGGATCTCCTCTAACTCACACTGCTTGCTGGGTTTGGAAAATAATGGCTGCAAATTTCCCTCCCTTGACTGTTTACAGATCTTAAAACTGAGGAATAATCATATGGTGAAGGAATCCACTACGATTCTCTTTCAAAACCAGTTTGAAAAACACTCTAATTCAAATGGTAGAGGAAGTAGGGGAAAATTCATCGTAGTTTTAGCAACGATTTTAGGTAGCACAGTGCGCATACAAGAGGTAAATATTTATTGGGCACTCAAAACTTGGGAGAAATGTAAATGGATATCTCATGAATAAAATCCATGTGTGGGTGACTGCAGGTATATGTGAAAGAAAGATTGATAGGAAGTATGAGGGAAATGTCCTCTTCCAATTCAGCAGACACGATCGCTACAAAAAAATCCAAGCGATAATTACTACCTGGATAATCGATGATAACATGGAGTTCTGCAAAATTTAGGAGAGTATCACAAGCATCTCAGCCTCCAAATCCACCTCAACATATGACTCTATAGCGCCACTTCCAAATGGTCCAAACTGGAAGTTTTTGCAGCATCGAGTTTAGAACTTTTAAAATTTGAAAATCGTTAGCAAGTTCACAATGATCGATCGTCAAAGGAATATTTTAACTAACCAAGGTGCTGAAAACAAGGCAGACATGACATCATCACTATGATAACAAATCATGGAAAAGGATGAAGGACATGTAGTGTGCTATGGAAACTCCTTGTGAGTTGGCAACGCTCTTTTTTCAAAAATTGATTTGACTATTTTAAGAGGACAAAGGGACATCATGGAAGGGATACGAAGGCATGAGTGAGTAGGGTGACATGTCAAGTCAATTTGGTAGTGGGGTGAGTTAGGCTTAGTGTCAAATCATGAAGGGGGTCAAAACATAAGCCAATAAAATGAACCTAGGCCAAAAGTGTATGTGAGGATCAAAATTTGAGTCATGACTTAAGACTTCATTTATTCAAGGTAACCTAAGTAAATCACACTTTAAGAAAATAAATCAAAATTTAAAAAATCTAAAGGCTTAGAAAAATTTGAAACTAAGGTCTAAAGACCCAAGTAAGCTTAGTGTGACAACATTGCATTGCCTTTTTGGAAGATGGTGGAGGAATATTGGCAATTGTAACATCCCGCTCTGGCGCATTGAGCAAACTTATTCTTTGAGGACACTTGCTCGCAAGTGATCCGAATTATTATGATATTAAAACATTTGACTTTGATTATGATGCGTCATGGGTAGATGACATGTTGTTTTACTACATTGACATAGAAAGGTGCTATTGACTCGATTTTACTGAGTGTGCAGGGTTTTGGACCTTGAGGATGCAGAGGCATCGATGGAACCCTTGGACTCCGGATCGAATCAGGGAGTGTGCTATTGGGGTTTGATTGATTTACTGTGATATTAATACATTTTGACTAGATGATATGATGTGGTCATGTCCTGACATGATTTGTTGATGATGCAGGCTGACGATAGCTTGCCGAACAGACTCACATATGGAGTAAAGGGGTCACACACGACTACCAAAGAGGTTGAGGGAGAGGTGTGGATAGTAGCACTGCCACAGCCTACTATCACTCCCATCGTGGCTCGAACTGTAAGTTAACTATTACCTAGTTCGAGAGGACCCACGATGCCATGAGGGTAGACTGCGACAGTCACTCACGATGATTCTAAGGGGCGCGCAATAAGGCAGGGGCCTTATTCCTTACAAGCCCTTAGTCTCCCACAAGTTCACCTGGCAGAGTGTTGACTCCATGGGTTATTGATGTCTACCAATCAGTCAAGAGGCGAGTGGCACCCTTGGAGCACATGGTTCCTCTTGAAGGGAACGTCACGCAAATAAACAGATGAGGCAAGTGGCACCCTTGGAGCACGTGGTGCATCCTAAAGGGCACGTCGTGCAAAGAAACAAAAGAGGTGAGTGGCACCCTTGGAGCACGTAGTGCATCCTGAAGGGCAGGTCACGCTGATGATGATAAAGGAACGAACCTATATGGCCCTAAGACAATCAACACTTTAAGAAATTTTAAAACTACTCCCCTAATTAAATGTTGCCCAGTTCAGAATCTAAGTCCTAAGTCTAAAAACTTCACTAGGGGTAATATTTTGTCTACCCTTGAGAAAATATCTATATAAAATTATAATAATAAAATTTAAAATACAAACCCCTTACGTAATAATTTGGTCTTCATAAATTTTGGGGTAAAATGAAGAGAGTAAGAAATTAAATAAAATCGGTGGATAAAAAAAATATAAAGAAGAAAATAATTATTTTTAACTTTTGATAGTTTTAAAAGATGTTGAATTAATAATAAAAGGGAAAAGGGGTTAAATTTCAACTGCCATTTTTATCTCTAATAAAAAGGGGAAAGAGGGAAATTATAAAATTTAGGAAACTAGGGGATGGAGGTAACATAAAAAGGGAAATAGGGGAACTTATGGTAAAAACAGGGAGGTCAACTTAGTAAAGAATCTGCAATTAAGAACCTTCTAAATTGAACTAAATTAGCAACTTCATTTTAGGGAAAGTCTTTAAAACCTATAAGGGAATCTAGGGACACCTAGGAGTAAATTTAGGAGTAACTCTAGGTGGGTGAGGGAAATAAGACAATTTAATAAATTAAAGAAAATAACTATTGAAGGAATGAGGGGGATGGATGACACTTGTACGAAGGAGAAATTTTGAAGATTTTTATTTAAAACTTAAATTAAATGAGATTTAGGTAAAGAATGGAAGTTATAAAACTCTATAAAAGAGAGGAAGGAGGAGGAAGAAGGGGATCAACTGTTAGCGTAACATTACACTACCGGATTAGTGACTTGACTGATTTACTTGTGGGAGTTGGGATTTCCCAGCTCGGAGAGGAGTGGTAGCTCGGCCTTGCGAGGTGAGCTGGGAGCTAGACGTACCATATGGATAGTGTGTGGCCCCTTTGCATCTCAGGGGGCTAAGGGGGAAGCAGAGTACCCCTATCGTTGGTTGGGAGGTACTGGTGTAGTCTCGACGGTCGACGAGCGGGAGCGTCATAGAGTGCATAGACGTCCTTCGAGGTAGGTGACAAGGCAACGATCTGATTATTATTTTAGTAGAATAGAATGCATTATGACTTATGCTGCGATCAGAATATCAGATGAAAATGGATTGAATGGTTGCTTTTATTTATTTACTCGATGATTATAATTGTAACTGTTTTAACTGTTGTTTTTATTTAAATCTCTCATGTGACAAGGTATTATTTGCTGCAAATCATGTACAAGTTTATATTACATATGTTTCTTTTGTATAAAATACAACTAATAAGTTATTGAAGGGCTTCTTGATAAAATATTGGTAATTAACCATGTTTCTGTATAATACCAGAATCGAATGTAATACATCCAATAGTAAGTAAATATGGCTATTACCTTATTGCCTGAGGAGAGACAGTATCGATGAATGAATTTCTGCGCTAACAGAGTATAACTCTGGTTATTGAACATTTTAAACTATCTTAAATTTACTTATATATCACAGAAAATACCTAGTATTACCTCCAGTGGTTATAAACAAAATTTCATTCAACTTGTTAAATGAATAATGCCTTAATACAAATTAGCCTCGATAAATTTTATCTCTGATGATAGATCATGGGAATGGCATTTCCGTTATTTTTTTATGTAATCACCGCCATCAAGGAATCGACAAGTCTCATCTCAAATGATAATTGGTGGGGACTTGCATTTCGTAATGTTTATATAATTTTTGTTATACAAATCCTGATGATGAGCACCTGTTCTTAAGTTCCAAGTTTTTGGAAGGATCCTAGCTGAGGAATGGGTTAAATCTACTCCCGTAATGCGAGAGGGTAGATCAGAGTGAATAGTCTTGTCGGCTTAGAGGAGTTTTCTTACTTTTAGAGAGAATTCTAGTGAGCAGTTTTATTGTTGTCTATTGAATAGGCATTAAACCCCCCCCCGAACTGTTACACGTCTCTCTGTGCTTTGTTCGCTTGGATTTACCCTTCAGCCTTATCAAATGGTTACCTGTGTTTGCCTTTAGCTCTTGTCCGGATTATCATGGTAGGCCTGCGTCCCTTTCAACACCACAACTATCATTTTTAACCTGTGCTGAGAGTGTGGTCGCAAGATTATTGTGAGTAGAGTGTGTCGGCCAGATCACTAAATAACATTCAGTGACTGGCGGAAATCCTTCAAGTCTTGACAGAATCTACTATTCTGAGACGGCGTAAATCGGCTTTACCGTCATAATAGTCAGTATGGCAGCATTATGGGCATGTGGATGATGATGGCAGCCCTTGGCTATTTTAGATTTTGCGGGTTATAACCAACTTGAAGTTGGCGCAGTCGTGGTCTTACGTCATTGACCTTCATTCCTGGGACACACTGATATGCCTGGTCGTCTTATCATGATAGTTTTTTTTATTATATGCCAGCCTCTTGCCTTGTAGATTGATTAACATCCAGTAACTCTTATCCATTTTATTGTTTCACCCCTGTGCATAATTTATCAGTGCATTGATTCATCTGTGCAAACGACTGTGTAGAACCGCAATTTATCCTCCCAGCTAGTGGTCAATGGTGTACTTGAAATCAATTAGATGTTCTGCGTTTTCCTTTCCTGACATTGTCGATTATGTAATGACAGTCGAAAATTATTAAACGACAAGCGATCATGCTAATGGCGCGAGACAACAATTTATTTTAATAACAACAATTAAATCTATTCTTCAACAGTGAATTTAATACTCATCTATGTCGATTGTTGAGTAGTAATGTTGACCACACTCCCCATTTATGGAAGCCAGCTGGTTCTGTCATGTTTTCTTGGAAGTGTTAATAGCCTTGATCTGAGGGATTTACCTTCCCACATCCACATGGCTGTAAGTGCATGGCTTATGGGCAGCAAATGTCTTGAAGGACAACGCCTTCCTGTGGGGGTAGTAGCATGTATCTGCTGTAGCTTCTGCCATCTAGCATGTGTTATCAAATCATTAAATTATATTTCTGAAAGGTCCTTTAACTCAAGAAACCATGGTACTCTGGTGAAGTCAAATAGTGAGAAACCACCATGTTGTATTATGACCATGGCTATTGTTTTATTGGATATAAAGGTTGGATGAGGCCCTTAACTTGCTCACTAAATTGATCCTTGATTTCAGTGATTATGTAATAGTTTTGAAACCCTTATGCTAACTATCGAAGATTGACCCTCCTCTTACTTCTTAATTGTGGAATTGTAGTTTAATAGTTGAAGCCCCTTTTTATTGTCGATGAGACTTTAGTTTTCCTTAGTTCTTATCGATTT
>SNQJ01S0001366.1:580955-609701 GCA_010110895.2 Picea sitchensis
TGGAGTAAAGGGGTCACACACGAATACCAAAGAGGTTGAGGGAGAGGTGTGGACAATAGCCTTGCCACAACCTACTAGCACTCTCATTATGGCTCGAACTATAGGTTAACAATTACCTAGTTCGAGAGGACCCGTGATGCCATGAGGGAAGACTGCGACAGTCGCTCACAATGATTCTAAGGGGCGTGCAATAAGGCGGGGGCCTTAATCCTTAGAAGCCCTTAGTCTCCCACAAGTTCACCTGGCGGAGTGTTGACTCCAGGGGTTATTGATGTCTACCAATCAGTCAAGAGGTGAGTGGCACCCTTGGAGCACGTGGTGCATCCTGAAGGGCATGTCACACAAATAAACAAATGAGGCGAGTGGCACCCTTGGAGCACGTGGTGCGTCCAGAAGGGCACGTCGCGCAAAGAAACAAAAGAGGCGAGTGGCACCCTTGGAGCATGTAGTGCATCCTGAAGGGCACGTCACATTGATGATGATAAAGGAATGAACCTAGATGGCCTTAAGACAATCAACACTTTAATAAATTTAAAAACAACTCCCCTAATTAAATGTCGTCCGGTTCAGAATCTAAGTCCTAAGACTAAAAACTTCGCTAGGGGTAAGATTTTGTCTACCCTTGAGAAAATATCTATAAAAAATTATAATAATAAAATTTAAAATACAAACCCCTTACGTAATAATTTGGTCTTCATAGATTTTGGGGTAAAATGAAGAGAGTAAGAAATTAAATAAAATCGGTGGATAAAAAAAATATAAAGAAGAAAATAATTATTTTTAACTTTTGATAGTTTTAAAAGATGTTGAATTAATAATAAAAGGGAAAAGGGGAAAGAGGGAAATTATAAAATTTAGGAAACTAGGGGATGGAGGTAACATAAAAAGGGAAAGAGGGGAACTTATGGTAAAAAGTAGGAGGTCAACTTAGTAAAGAATCTGCAATTAAGAACCTTCTAAATTGAACTAAATTAGCAACTTCATTTTAGGGAAAGTCTTTAAAACTTGTAAGGGAATCTAGGGACACCTAGGAGTAAATTTAGGAGTAACTCTAGGTGGGTGAGGGAAATAAGACAATTTAATAAATTAAAGAAAATAACTATTGAAGGAATGTAGGGGATGAATGACACTTGTACGAAGGAGAAATTTTGAAGATTTTTATTTAAAACTTAAATTAAATGAGATTTAGGGAAAGAATGGAAGTTCTAAAACTCTATAAAAAGAGGAAGGAGGAGGAAAAAGAGGATCAACTGTTAGCATAATGTTACACTGTCGGATTAGTGACTTGACTGATTTACTTGTGGGAGTTGGGATTTCCCAGCTCGGAGAGGAGTGGTAGCTCAGCCTTGCAAGGTGAGCTGGTAGCTAGACGTACCATCTGGATAGTGTGTGGCCCCTTTGCAGCTCAAGGGGCTAAGGGGGAAGTAGAGTACCCCTAGCATTGGCTGGGAGGTACCGGTGTAGTCTCGATAGTCGGTGAGCGGGAGCGGCACAAAGCATGCGGACGTCCTTCGAGGAAGGCGACAAGGCAACGGTATGATTTTTATTTTAGTAGAATAGAATGCATTATGACTTATGCTGGTATCCGAATATTGGATGCAAATGGATTGAATGGTTGTTTTTATTTATTTACTCGATGATTGTAATTGTAACTGTTGTAACTATTGTTTTTATTTAAATCTCTCATGTTACAAGGTATTATTTGTTGCAAATCATGTACAAGTTTATATTACATATGTTTCTTTTGTATGAAATACAACTAATAACCTATTGAAGGGCTTCTTGGTAAAATATTGGTAATTAACCATGTTTCTGTATAATACCAGAATCGAATGTAATACTTCCAATAGTAAGTAAATATGGCTATTACCTTATTGCCTGAGGAGTGACAGTATCGATGAATGAATTTTTGTGCTAACAGAGTATAACTCTGGTTATTGAACATTTTAAACTATCTTAAATTTACTTATATGTCACAGAAAATACCTAGTATTACCTCCAGTGGTTATAAATGAAATTTCATTCAACTTGTTAAATGAATAATGCCTTAATACAAATTAGCCTCGATAAATTTTATCTCTAATGATAGATCATGGGAATGGCATTTTGCTTATTTTTTTATGTAATCACCACCATCAAGGAATTGGCAAGTCTCATCTCAGATGATAACTGGTGGGGACTTGCATTTCGTAATGTTTATATAATTTTTGTTATACAAATCCTGACGATGAGCACTTGTTCTTAAGTTCCAATTGTTTGGAAGAATCCTGGCCGAGGAATGGGTTAAATCTACTCCCGTAATGCGAGAGGGTAGATCAGAGTGAATAGTGGTGTCGGATTAGAGGATTTTTCTTACTGTTACCTGTGTTTGCCTTTAGCTCTTGTCCAAATTCTCATTGTAGGCCTGCGTCCCTTTCAACACCGCAACTGTTGTTTTAACCTACGCTGAGAGTGTGGTCGCAAGACGACTGTGAGTAGAGTGTGTCAGCCAGATCACTAAATAACATTCAGTGACTGGTAGAAATCCTTCAAGTCTTGACAGAACCTACTATTCTAAGACCAAGTAAATTGGCCTTACCATCATAACAGTCAGTATGGCAGCATTATGGGCATGTGGATGATGATGGAAACCCTTGGCTATTTTAGATTTTGCATGTTATAACCAACTTGAACTTGGCGCGGTCGTGGTCTTACTTCATTGGCCTTCGTTCTCGGGACACACTGATATCCCTGGTCATCTTATGATGACAGTTTTTTTTTATTATATGCCAGCCTCTCACCTTGTATATTGATTAACATCCAGTAACTCTTATCCATTTTATTGTTTCGCCCCTATGCATAATTTATCAGTGCATTGATTTGTCTATGCAAACGATTGTTTAGAACTGCAATTTATCCTCCCGGCTGGTGGTCAGTGGTGTACCCGAAATCAATTAGATGGTATGCGTTTTCCTTTCCTAGCATTGCCAATTATGTAATGATAGTCGAAAATTACTAAATGGCAAGCGATCATGCTAATGGCGCGAGACAACAATTTATTTTAATAACAATAGTTAAATCTATTCTTCAACAGTGAATTTAATACTCATCTCTATCGATTGTTGAGTAGTAATGTTGACCACACTCCCCATTTATGGAAGCCAACTGGTTCTGTCATTTTTTCTGGGCATCGTTAATAGCCTTGATCCGAGGGATTTACCTTCCCACATCCACGTGGCTGTAAGTGCATGGATTATGGGCAGTGAAGGTCTTGAAGGACAACGCCTTCCTGTGGGTGTAGCAGTGTGTATCTTCTGCATCTTCCACCATCTAGCATTCCATCATTATTAAATCATTAAATTATATTTTTGAAAGGTCCTTTAACTCAAGCAACCATGGTACTCTCGTGAGGTCAAATAGTGAGAAACTGCCATGTTGTATTATGACCATGGCTATTGTTTTATTGGATATGAAGGTTGGATGAGGCCCTTAAATTGCTCACTAAATTGATCCTTGATTTTAGTGGTTATGTAATAGTTTTGAAACCCTTATGCTAACTATCGAAGATTGCCCCTCCTCTTACTTCTTAATTGTGGAATTGTAGTTTAATAGTTGAAGCCCCTTTTTATTGTCGATGAGACTTTAGTCTTCCTTAGTTCTTATCGATTTTGTAAGTTGACCTTGGGTTCCTTATGTTTTTGTGGGATGTTGCTTCAATTCCTTATATTAATGTCTTAAGCCAACACTTAGTCCTTGAAGTTTGCTTATTAAAGGTAGATATTCTTAATTCCTCTAAATGGATTTAATTAAAGCATTTGACATCTATTCAATTTATTTTTAGGTTGACCTCCTCATGGTATCTTACTGGATATAATTTTGGTAATGAATTCTTATTGCACTGCTTAATTAAGGTGAGTCATTTTCAAAGATATTTAGTTGTGCCGCATAAGAGTGGTACTTGTTACATTAGCGTGATGAATTGATATTTGATTAGACATGGTTGAACTTAACTTAGGTGGAGCTCTAAAAATGGGTGTAAATAGATCTCTACTTTTTACAAGAAACATGTATATGCATTTGTAGATTTTTAACTCGATTATTATTCTCTTATTTAATAGGATTTATTTTTTGACGAATGGTGGATTAACTAGATGGATTGTTCCTTGCACTGATGAGTGATGTTTAGTTATAATTTCTGGAAATAGTATGGAATTGTTCTTTTAGGTGGTAATAATATTAAATTTGTAAGGAGAACGAAGACTTGATTACAAACCCTAGAATGGTTAAATTAGATAGGTAATTGGTGTTGTAAATTGTACTAATGCACGAATGTGATAGTTCTCTTGATCGCCGTGAAGGTGAAAGATACATATGTCCTTTCTATGATGATTGCACCTGGATGATCATGATGTTGTCTTTAGCTTAGTCGGCTTGGACTTGTTGTTTGGGTGGGATGTAGACACCTCCATGTTCCTCAGAACAGTCGCCAACCCTGAGACCTTAAATGGTTAAAATCGATGGGAACCTGGGCTTGAGCATTGTTTATGTGTCTTGGAGGTCCTAACCATTGTAGGGTAGGATAGGCAGGTAGTCAGTCTTATTTTGTTAGTTGATTGTTGTTCATTGCTGGAAGATGTTGAGGTGTGTCTTAGATCTTTATGTTGTTATCGCAGTTGCATGCATCATGATTCATCGTCATGTGGCAGTGCAGAGTCTTGTTACCCTTGTACACATGCACACACAAAAAAAATTGCACTTGTTATAAGAGGTTTGTCATCGTAATGAGGAGTATCGTTATAGAAATATCTTGAGTTCACTCAGGGTCTATTACCATTCCATCCTTTGAAACTATAAATCAAAGAAATCTTCCCTGCTGTACTACAAAAAGTCATTTTTGGGGATTCAGTGAAATACCGAACTTATGACAATGCTCTAGTATATCCCTAAGATGTGAAAAATTATCTTTTTATTCTTCAAAAAGACAGTGACATCATATAGGTAAACAACAACTGACTGGTTGATAAGGCCATGGAAATAAATAGCCATTGCCCTTTGGAAAGTGGCTCCGACATTAATTAATCCGAAAGGCATTTTTCGATAGGCATAAGTGCCTCAAGGGGTGCAGAATGTGGTTTTTAACTGATCTGACGGAGACATGAGGACCTGGTTGTACCTTGAGAAACCATATAATAAGGAAATCATTTCAGAACCAGATACTTGTTGTAATATTTGTTCCATTGGAGGAACATGATAATTGTATTTATCAAAAGCCTAATTTAAGTTACGAAAATCGACACAGAGTCGTATTTCTTTGTTCTTCTTTCTTACCAGGGCCAAGTTGGATACCCATTAGGTATTCTAAACCAAAAAAATGATATTTTTGGTTAATAATTCATTCAGTTCCTTTTTCACTTTGGGTTCTAATTTAGGATGCATTTTCCTAAGTTTTTGTTGAAATGGTTGGGTTTGGGGCTTCATAGGGATTACATGTTGTATTATGTTTGGATCAAAGGTTTTCAAATCATCGTATGTCAAAGAAAATGCATCTTTAAATTATTTAAATAATTTTATGAATGCAGATATTTCTTGTTGAGATCACCCTTTTCCCAGATTAATATTAGGAGGGTTATCTTGCATTCCTATGTATACAGTTTCATATAGTAATGAGGAATTGTTTGTTTTGCATTTAACCACTCCCCTAAATTTGTCATGTAAATCACAAAAATTTTCTAACCTAACGATGGAATTAGGGATAGAATTTACCAGATCAATTGATGTTTCAACAGAACAAGGGTCAGATATTACTGAAAAATCACGAAGAGTTTCATTGTGAGTATTTTCATCAATTACAACATCTTGGAAAGTTTCCTCCATGTGCAGAAAATTTATGATTTGTTGATCATTGTCGAACACTCACCAATTGGTGATATTGTCATGGATTGATGGCATGAACATCAATTCAACAGAAAATGCATTAGGATAAAATCCCTCAGCATGTAATAATTTTGATGCAACATTAGCCAATAAATCTTCTTCGAAATTACTAGATCTAGGAAAAGAACTTATGCTAAAAGCGAGAAATTTATGGATTAGGTTCCATACCTCAGTCTTCTAGTTTTTGAGGTGAGGTGACAAACAATGAATAACATTTTTTACCTATCTAACTACAATTTTAGAATCACCAAATACCATCAAGCTTTTCACTTCATGATCTATGGCCTTCTTGAGTCCCTGCAAGAGTGCTTCATATTCTACAGTGTTGTTTGTACACTCAAATTCTAATCTATAGGAAATGAATGTATTATTACCTTTGGGGTCAATCAAAACATAACCAACACCAACTCCTTCATGATTATTATACCCATCAAAGTATAGAGACCATATTTCATCATTTTCGCAACCATCAACAAAGTTTGCATCATTTTTAAAAGTTGTCGCCTGATATTTCAGATTGTTGATTTGGGTTCCTAATAGTGGATATTTCAGTCACAAAATTACTAAAGAAAGTGTTCATTCCCTTAGCTTCAAATTTATTTACACCGATGGTAAAAGGTTCATGCGAGTCATTTAGATCTGTAACAATGTATTTTAGATAATGTTCCCTATTAATCCTGAGCTTGTTTGGTTGGCCATTTTCTCAAAACCACGAACGAGACCAATCTGTGGAAAAATAACCATGCAATTGTTTAGACCAATATCTTCTCAAGGACATGCTATAAACCTCCAGAATATCAAGGACTACTATGTCAATTACCTGGTGCACTTTTGGGTTAGATGATAATCTAATCAATACATCTTTAAATTCACCAACAACTGTGACATTAGTTCTGTCTAACTAAATAATTTTCAAATCGGAAGGTTTGACTTCAACATTTATCTTCTAACACACATATAATTATGCACATTTTTGTTGAATATTTTGAAAGTTAATATAAATGGTTGCACATTTTTTCGTGGTGTGGAAGAATACGTTTGTTGATTTTTTCTCATTGTATCTGAAGTTATTTTATCTAAATTCCATGCACTTTTATCTGGTGTGTCTTTTTTATGATGGTCCTCAGGTGGTATTTTGTTCACAACATCCTTTGTTTTACTTATGTCATTTTATGTTGACTTTTTGTCCAAGGGATCTTTCTTTTTACCATTATCAGTTATACTTCGCAGCATTTTCTGAAGGATGAGAGGAATTTGAGAAGTTCAAAAATCAATATATTTTCATTTAGTATTTTAAGATCCTCAACAAGATCATATTCTAAATCTAGGGAAACGAGATTTCTTGATGCTTCAATCTGTCTTGGTTGTCTTGATATCATATTTTTTTTTTGTGAGGTGAAGATGTGTTTTGTACTTTACTACAAGTATTATATGGGTGTTGGTTTTTATGGGTAGTTTCAAAATTAGCTTGGAAAATACTGTCGGAAAGATGTTTGAAAATTGGGGGAGATGAGTCCTCCTCATCATGTATTTCTTCTTCACCTTCATCGTTTTGGTTTTTAGGTGGGACAACAATAGAAATATCAGTTCCATCTAACATGGTGTGTATAACATGTTGTAATCCTTCAAAATTCAGACCTTCTGTAGTTAGATTTGACCTGTTTGGGGGAAGAGTTCTACTAAAATGTGGTCTATAATTCCATTTACTTGAAGATCCTTCTTCTGCAGATATTTTCAATCCTATGACCCGATTATATAACGTTTGAAAGGCTTTCTGTAAACCCTCCAAATCTAAGGTTTCTTGTTCTTTTTTATTTGGGGGAGGTCTGGTAATGATTTTTATCTTCTTTTTAGAAGAGGAAGTTGATTCATATTCTAAATTTAAATTATACTTTAAACTAAAAATATCCTTTTCAATGAGGACTACCTCCTCAAAAGATTCTAGTAACGCGTTTTTCTTAGACCTCTTAACCCATATAACTATGTTATGGTGTATATCTTTAGCATAGTACGCAACAATCAATATTTCAGCAGACATTGATTCTCTAGGGATTTTATTTTTAAGTGTAAGGAATCTCTGATTGAAATCCTTGAATTTTTCCTTCGGATTCATTTTCATGTTGGACAATTCCATCACCAAAAATTCTGGCGATTTTTCATCCCTGGACTTTTCTAAGAAAACGGTCTCAAACCTGTCCCATGAAACAATAGTTTGGGGTTGTTGTGCAAAATACCACGTGGAGGAATTTCCTTCAAAGGTGTAAGGGAACATCTTATGCACAAAATATTTGTGTTCGATGTTTCGAAGCCTAAAAGATAACATGAATTTTTTAATATGATCCTCAACTGATTGCTTTGAATCGAGGTCATACTTGGGTAACCATTTTTTGGGATTTTTGGGTAAAGGATGTTGAGGTCTGGGTACCTCCACAGAATCTTGATCAATCCAAGGTCTGGCAGGATTGTTATGGTTGGCCATGGGGGTTGGTGTGTGTGAATTTTGAGATTTCCCAAAAAAGGAATTGTCTTCGTCAAAGGATTCTCCTCTTGAAGAGGGAGGACAAGGCCTAGGTGGGGAAGGAGGAAGTCCATATCCTCCAGCACCTTGGATTAGTTCTTTGAAAGGATCAGTAATCATATCATGTAATGTGTGATTGAGAGAACCAACACCAAAAGGATATTCTTGTTGATTGGAAAAATCAAGGAGTTGATTTAATTGTTCACCAAACTGTCTAAGTATGGACAATGTACCTTGGGTTATTATTATTGATTGGCGAGAATTATGAATAATTTATTTTACATCAATTTCTTGAGGAATCAATGTCACAGGTTCAACGAGAATCTCAGGTGTGGTGTCTAATGTAGTGGTTGGATCAGGTATAACGGTAGGGTCTAAATGACTACGTGTCATGACAGGGGAATGATTATTTGGGGGAGTCTTTCTACCTCCTCGTTCCATTAATGACTTCCATGCCCTCCTTCTAGCGCCATTTGTTGACAGGTGTTTATGAAACAACGTCAACGAAAAGGGAATATCTAGTATGAGTTTGTCTAATTAACCTAAGACGTTTAAATTAACCTACCCCAATGGGTTTTACGGCTTCATTAGCTGATCAAAACACTAACGTAAACTAAGAAAGTAAAAGACTATTTATCTATATAAACCCACTAAGTACATTTTCTAATATATCTATCGATTAATATATAAATAGCACACAGTCTTATTTATATAATGTACAATATTTAGGTACATATGCAAGGTTTGTGTAAAGCCTTGTGAAAATGAAATTTATAATACTAACACAGAGTTTGAGAAACACATGTGGATAAAAAAACTATTGTAAAACTGATTAATCACACAAACAACAAAATGAATGAATAGAATTTATGATGATATAACTGAAATGATCAAAGCATTTAAAGTTGAATTGTTTAATCGTTATTCATTCACAAATAAATCAACTCATAAAATATAACTAACCTATTGTTGATCGGCAATAAAGTAAAGCACTAAGCTATTTATCTTTCTTTCTATGGATGCTCCAATAACTTGTTTTCCAAGAAGAAATATATGCCAAGCACTTTACATTGGAGAAAAGAATATGTTTACGATATTACCTGAAGAAATTCAAGCAATTTTAATGTTTTGAAAGAAATCTGTAAGAAATAGAAAGACACATATTTTTCATGTGGCTTTATATGATTCAAAATTTAGATATGGAAGCAAGTCCAATCTTCTACAAATTATATAATAAATTATAGCATTTGACATAAACTCGAAACATAAAGATACTTGTTTTATGTTTAATGAGCCACAGGGATTGTAATAACCAGGAATGATGAACCATATCATAAAAAGATATAAGAAAAACATAAAATAATATAATGATGAATAGACTAAAGTTAACTCATACAATATGTGTTTTCATTCTTTGAAAAACATTAAAAATAATATGACTACTAAATAATCACATCATACAATTTGCTATCCAGACTAAATCCAAAAAGCATATTGTATTTCCATATCATTCAAAAATAAGTCCATCTTTCAGGTTCCAAAAGAACACCCTTGTATCTCGAAAAGTATCAGTATTTAAAACATGTCACTGATCTGTTTCTCATATCCAACAGATAGAGACAGATATTCAACAATAAAGTTTCTTCAAAAATTAACCTTTAATCTAGGTATGCAATAATAACCATTTTGGTAAGTTTGCAAAAATAGTTACATCATTCAAACTATTGTTTTGAAACTAGTTAAAAAAAATGACTTGCAAATTAGAAGCATCTCCTAATGATTCACTTGTTTCAGCAACACTTGCAATTCGATCCTCCTCGAAACTGAAAAGAACAAAGATCAAATTTAATTTAGAAAAAAAATTCTCATAAACTAATTCTAGACATGCTACAGAATCTACAATTCTATAGATAGTCTAATAAAACAAGAAAAAAAAAATTATGTTGGAACAAACCAATCAAAATGTTAACTCTAAAAAATTGTTTACCAATTCAAACATTCGAAAAGAGGAATCTGGAAATTCCAAATTCATAACAGTGTTGACATTAGATGAGTTTTTAATAATGATGTCCCCTAATTTCTTGGATCTCTTGTTAGCCCTGGGAGAATTTTGTTGTACACCAACTTTCAAATCCAAATTTTCCCTTTCCAAAACTATGTTTCAAGCCAACACCTAGTTAAGATGAGCTTGCAAGTATGGGATGTCTTGATAGTACCTGTGAATCCAAGTGAAGAACTCCTCACAATACACTTGTTCCAATCCCAGTAGAGGATGCATATTGTCTGAGTTCAAAGGCTTACCTTGTGTCATTGGCATTTTCATATCATTATGTATCCCTGTAAACCCTTCTTGTTCCCTTAAAAACAAAGGCAGATTCAAAATGAAATCATATTGTGGTGAATCCACTCCAATGGAATCAAATCTTATATCTTCAACAAAAATTGTACCTTCTATTACTACTTTCAGAATGGTCTTCTTGTGATTTTGATATCGATTCCTTCTCATCCTCGACAGAAACTGACTACTCCTCTTATTTTTGAAATCCAGGTCATTAGCATCCTGTCAAACTTGCTTCCCCTTCCTTTTAATTTTATTGTTATCATTTGTAATATTAGGAAGTACAGGACCAGGGATAATGATGACCTATCCCTCAAACAACTCAAGATTTCTTCCAAAGGTCTCTTTGGAACGAAATCACATTTTTTGGAAGGGATTTTGGTTACAGGAAGAAACTCGATTGGAGTACTAGTAGGTAAGACATAGTCTTTCAGGACCTGCACCTCAACTCGGAAGTATTGGAGAGAATGAAACGAGATACTTGGACAGACAGGTTCATCATTACTCAGAGGTAAATAAGAAATGGGATCAGATTGAAAAGGAACAAACCCATTCCTAAATAGATAATTCTGCCAAGTATCCCCTCTTTTCAACAATTGGGAATTCACCAGAATGTGAATTAAACCATAATGGAACAAGATGGACTCGGGGTTAGGGTTTTGTCTCTTGCAAAACTTGGACATTGTCTAAATAATCTTGAGCAAATGAAAAGGAAAATTCAACTTGAACCCTGGGAAAATCATCAACAATCGCATACGAAACAAAAACACTAGCCCATAATTCCCTTCGCAAGTAAAAAAATATTTTATTACCAACAATAATCCATGCCAACAGGTTTTAAACAACTGTATAGAAGTACCTTTCACATTGTAGTGCGACCTTTTGGAGATCAAAAGAGAATTCTACATTGTACCGTCTATCTTCATATTATTAAACCATCGATCACCTTCTTGTGACAAATCAAGTTGCCTCAACTATGGATTCCTCTCTCACCTGCAATTGTATGTCACCTACCTTAGCTTTGGTTCCATCGAAAGTTTTGGCAATGGCCTGCCAAAAATCTAGGTTGAAACTCTTAAAATACTGAATGAACTTTACCCAAGCAAAATGGACCAAGTCATCTACAACGTCGTCATGAGATAACAAAACTTGTGATCCATTTGGCTCCACTCTAACCACAAGGGAAATCAACTTGAGAATAATGTACCAGAAGACGCAAAATGGAGGGGTTTGTGCTCAAGCCAACCCAAAAAAATAAATGGTTTAGTTTTCATGGCTAATAGTGAACCAAAAACTAAGGACTCAATGAGACACTACCATGACTTCCACCCCAAGATTTGATTAACCACCCAAAACCAGAGGATCAAAAACTCGAAACCCACTTCATTTCCTAAAACCTACTCCCTGGTCATGAAGGATCGTCCTGAAGATGAAATGAATGTGGTTATTGATGAACAAGACAAAGAGATTATCATTTCATATAAAGGATGTTAACCATGTCATGCATCGACAAGACAGTGACAAAAAACTGATTATAACATTCAAATCATATGGTGGGGGAAAAAACACATAACCAAAATTCGCAAAGGATAATAAATGAATGAAACTTTTAAAATTGGTTTAATAGTAAAATCGAATAAATTACACATTGATTGGGTTTTAACCTTAAGTTATGAAATTTTTCCAAAATTCTAACATGGTTTTAGTCTCACCATTGAAATGTAGTCTAAGTGCTTTATGATTTTATATTTTCCAAATACTTTGTTTGATTACACAGGGTGAAAACCTTAAGAGTTCAGTCAATGTCCTTGTGAAAGGATTTCAATTTCATGCTTTCTAGTCATGAAATTGAAATGGGTGAAAGTGTTAGCTATGAATGAAATACAATCAAAACAACTGATCAACAAAATTAATCACCCAAAAAAAATCAATTATTTCGTATGTACAATTTAAGCAGTGGGTACAAATATTTTCTCTTTGCAATTTTGTGTTTCAAAAATCGACGAAAAGAGATGGTAGTTTGGCTGCCAACAGGATCCATGTTGTATGTTTGGTGGCCATATCCTTATTAAGAACTTTCATGGATATGCAGTGTATTGGTCGACGAACATGCTTTGAGTTATCTTGTACCGAGCATGGGTATTCCTACCTCAAGATAATTTATATATATATATATTGTTTGATTTTTTCTTGCAACTTCCATCCGAATCTTGTATTCCATCATCCCTCACATGTGTAAAATGTTTCGGTCATAAAAATTTCTTCTGACCTCACATTTTAGGGGGAAATATGTTATACGTAAAATTTGCAGACTTCCTAGTGCCATACTAAGTGTCGCATTTTTGTTTCATCACTTTGACACCATGGAAAACCACTTTTTAATCATCACTATCAATTGGAGAGAAGAAAACCCCATTTTGGAGGTCGAAAACATGAGGTTTCCTTCAATTTTTGGTTTCGTTGAAAGAGGGAATCCCCCATTCTCATGCATAGGGAGAGTCCCTCCCTCATGAAAACCCCTTGGTAGGACGTTTTGGAGCATCCTAGATTCCATGTTTGCCACTCTAGGAGAGCGTCCTTCCTATTAAGAAAGTTATAACCAATTCCTCCTTTTTATGTGGGATAAGTTCTGAGGATCTTTGGTTTGTTATGGTTTTGGGTGACTCATGTGCTCGAGATATTCTACTTTGGGAATTAAATCATAAAATAAGGATGAAGAATATCAATGTTATTCACCTAATCCTCAACGATTCCCTTTATTCCCTATGTTGGTTAAACCTATGAAGATCCTATATAAATTAGGCCTCTCAAGGTTGAAAGGGGTTCATATGAAAGGTATCAAAATTTTGATCTCATACTTCAGGAGTATTTTGGAAGTGAAAATAAGGTGATGGAAAGGGGAATCATGGAGGAAGATTGCAGTCCATTGTAAGTTCCATTGTTTCTTATATATATTAAATTGGCCTATTTCCTCATTTCAATTGTTGTTTCAATTCATGTTTGAATTAGTGTAACTTGATTAGGATAGTATTTACCTAACTTGTTGCAACTAGTAGAAGAGGAGGGTAGTCTAATTATTTTGTAGGTAGACTACAGTTGGAGTTGGCTTGAATCCAACTTTAGAGTGGAAAGGAGTAGTGAGGAAAACCAACCTAGACATGTACTTTTCTCTCCTTCTCCTTTTTTCTCTCATTTCATGTATGAATGGATAGAATTCAAGAATGTTAGGTACCATTCATTTTAAACTCTGTTAGTTGAATAAAACCAAGCTAAGATGAACTCTACCTATTTGTAGGTGTATATTTCCCACTACATATGCCTCCTACAAAATAGATCACCTTCCCTCTTTAGTTTAGAGTCAGTTAAACCTCAGTTAGACTAGTGGAATTCACGTATGCATGAAAACCTCAGTTTTAACACCTGTAGTTGCATGTTCACCTTATTTTACTCACTAGGAGGGATCATATCACAAGAATGAATCCAAAATGCTGCATATCATGTGAATGCATTAGATTCTCTCACCTCCATATGTGTGACTTAGTTAATTGATGATTGCATGGACCTGTTAACTAGGACTAGGTGGAAGATTACTTTAATTTTTGTCAGTGAGTGTATAGATCTCTCTATATCACTACTATGGAAAATTCACTTATCCATTTATATTATATCATGCATATGACTCAGTTTAATCATTCTATTAATACAATTTTATTCTTTCTCTCAATCTTGTCTTTCTTTCTCTTTTCTCTCTCACAATCTTTGTGTGACTTTTCTACTAGCTAGGTTCTTTGTTCAAGTTTCACCAAAAAATTTGCATGGTATCAGAGCTTTGTTTCTAAGAGAAAGCACATAGGCATTCTATTTGCAGGTTCATTAGGAAGGTGCATATAAAAAGAATGGATTTTTCACCAACAATTCTTCTCACACCACATAATTATTTCAAGTGGAAGATAAAAATTATACATCAGCTTACAAGTAGAGCTTTGTACTAAATAAAAATGGCTATAGAGGTGTTATAGCAAGATTTGCCTCACTCTATGAAATCTTGCACAGAATGCCTTTTTCCATTTCCCCATGCAGACTTATCATCCCTGTTTGTAAAATCCAGAGCTAAAAATAAATATTTTTCCACATGTATGCATCTTCCCTACTATACAACATGCGTATACGCAGGCTTCTCCACTACAACTCGCATACATCGGGAGTTGTGCCAAAAAATGAAAATTAATGTCAGGTTTCCATGTCATGACAAGAGATATGTGGTCCTTGGCCTTCCATATACTAGAAATGTTTCGACTCGGCCCTTCAGTTCCATTTTGAAGGCTATAAATGGACTAATTTCGAGCTATGGAAAGGGGAGAAAGAATTCAACTTTGAGAGAAAAGTTACTCTGGAGAAATTATTTACTTCATATTGAGTGTACATCCCTTTGCCCTTTAATTCTGAACACAGTGTTTATCCCCCAAAGTTTTCCCTTATTGATTGAGAACCTCATTGTTTCTCTCTTATGAGCTTGCCTTTGGTGGAGGATTGAAGTGGTGGAGGCCCATCGGGAAGGAACTTAGTTTCTCAGTTTCAAACCATTCTGACACGGAAGTCTATAACATTTTCACTTCTGCTGATCATATATTAATAGAAAGACTTATTTCTTGTCCAATTGATATCTTGCAAATATTTGAATTATTATTCCATTGGCGTATTTGTCATGTTTATTAATGGATTATTCTATTGAATGTGCTAACATCATTTATTATCACCATATGCTTTCTTTTCTTGGTTGTTGAGGACTAGTTGCAGGTATATTTCTTTGGGTCAAGTTCTCAATGGTGGAATTCATTGAACGTCTAGACGAGGTAGGCCTTTTTATCCTGTCTCGCTAGCATATTTGTTTTCATAGAATACTTGAGAAGAGAGTTGATTTATGTAGTCATTTACATCTGTTGTGGTTTACCCTAGGGTGAAATCATGAAGATGGGTTACACTTTTGCTTGTTTTATGAGAAAAAAATCTATATTTTCACAAGTTATTCAACTTATGGAATACAAAAGTATTTTTTTTATTTAGAATTTCACTTTACAAAAAAATCAAAACTTGTGAAGAATTTTTTTAGCTTTCCAATGACTATTTTTCAAATTTTTTTTAACATGATTTGATATGTCAATTTGACAGTTGTTTAACAGTATGTTCCTTAAACATGAAAGGAATGATAATGAGTTACTTTTTCCTACAAAAATGTATCTATTATTAAACATATGTTTTTAAGAAATGAAATATACTACAACAATCTACAAAGACTTTTTATTATGACTATAATTTTGAATCTAATAGATGAATATTATAATTTCTAGAATTTTTTGAAGTTAACCAAGCTGAAAATGTTGTCGATTTTAAACACATGTTTTTCTACACCTTGTATATATCTTAATTTTTACTTAAAACTAAAATCTAAATATACCCTTTTGAAAAGAACAATTGAAGTATTTTTTTGTTTGTTTGTTAATTTGTGCGAGACCTGTTGGCTATGCGATTAACCTGTGGCTTGAGAAACCGTGACTCAGGGGCATCTAAGCCGTCAAAATCACCTGGGGATCGCACCCGTCCTGAGCCACACCAACCCTTAACATGGTTGGATTTTTTGTCCCCGCAGGTTTCGAACCGGTGACTTTAACATCACGGAGTGGCTTAACAACACACTTCGTCACTGACTGTCCTACACCTCGGGGACAAGAACAATTGAAGTATTATGAATATATTTTTTTCTAAATTTTTCACTGTATATTTTTAGAGATACCGATATTTCATTTCACCAAATCATAATGTCTGCTCGAAATATTATGCAGTGATTTTTTTAAAAAAATAAATAAAATTAGACAAAAATAAAGAAAATGAAAACAAATTATAGGAATTGAAAGTAGATTCAATTTTGGAAATGTTGGTGTCATTTTCGAAACCAAATTCTTAGTATTTGCAGGAGTCCGCAACCTCCGAAGTTCAGGTAAGCTTGGGGCAATTCTCTGGTTTTTGTTTTCAGTCCCAATTTTATGTTTTCGGCTGAAATAATATTTCGGCCAAAAAAATATTATTTCGGCTGAAATATTAAATTCTAACGGAAACCATCAAAACTAAATGGTTTCCAAGGTTTTAGATCGAGGAAAACTTCTTTCGGACGAAAGCCTATTGAGCGAATTTCGCTGGTCGAAAAAAATGAAATGAAATGTTGTATTGTTTCATTTCACGCCAAATTGTATAAATAGGCTTTCATCCAAGCACATTTAACACAATTCATCGGATGGATAGACTTATATGAGCTCGGGGATAGGGATTTCAAAGAATTTCTATTACTGATTGCAATTGTATTCTTTTCTTTCTTTATTACTACCCTCTATTCCATAGACTTAGTCAGAGGATCGATATCGATACATGATGGTTTTCTAGAGCACCTAAACAAAGTTTCAAATCATCTTTTTGGTTTTTTTTGAATAAGGTAATTGATGTTTGTTCAAGTTTTTATTGGAAAAAAAATTATATATTGAAAGATAAATGTTGAGCATTTTTTCAAGGTGAATTCTTTGTTGAAAATATCTTTTACAAATAACTATAAAATTCATGGGAAACAAAAGTTTGCGCAAGAGAAAATTTGATCACACTCGAGATGATACTCGCCAAAAAGAACAAAGGAAAGAGCTTTATTGGATAAAGAAACGAGAACATGCAAATATTGAAGAAAGAAACGATGATAATGTCAATAGATATTTTCAACAAGAAGAAGTTCAACCAAATATGCATGCACATATGATGATCGAGCACACGACACACATTGAGACTGTATTCAGAAAGTACAGAATTCAAAGTATAGAATTCAAATTTAAAATATTGTAAATAATATAATTGATTGTAATTACAATTTTATGTTTCTCAAAAAACATAAATAGATTTGTCTCATAATGTCGAAGAAGACGTTGAAACCGAAATTGAAGCAAAAGGCTTTGAAACCAAAATTGAAGCAAAAGACGTTGAAACCAAAATTGAAGCAAAAGACGAATCACCTATAGGTATGTACATAAATTTAGATAATACAAGATGAACACTCAAGTATACATAGTTTAGTGAATTTGTGTTCGGTTTATGTTTTTTAATATAAACTTTAAATTGAAATATGCAGAAGAATCTATCAAAATTGATGATGAAATATTAGAAAATGTTGGTACTGACAAATTTGGGAAGAAAAATGCTAAGAACTATATAAGATATCGAACTAAGAATATGTATAATACTTTTTTCAAAGATGAATCAGTAACAGTACAAGCTCAACTTTACTTTGTCTAATGAATTCAAGAAATTTAAAAGAAGTTGCATCATTATTGGGTATTCAAAAGTCGACAAAGGATACAAAGGTGAAACAAAATGTCTTTAACAATATAACTAGTGTATTAAAAGATTTTGGAAAATCTTGAAAAAAAGATGTCTGTGTTGCACGTAGAGCGATACAAACAACAGTTGTTTCATCTAGCAATATAAAATATCATTTGACACGACACATGGAAAAAACGATGGGAGCGTCAAGAAAAACATTGCACAAACGTAGAAAATTGCGATTGCAAATAGATGTAAATGATGAATTGGCTTGTTGGACAGAGATTTCTAGACAACCCTACAAAGATAGACTTGCAGAAAATGTTAAAGAATTGGCCCGTAATTGTTGGTTGGAAGAATCTCGCGTTTCACCACATACAAGGGATGTGTTGTGACGAAGAATATCTTGAAAACAACATGAAGAAAATTCAAAATATATATTTCCAATGACACAAATAGAGTTGTTCAATAAGTTCAAAGAAGAGCACAAAGAAGTTAAAATTTCCATCAATACATTTGTGCAACAAAAAACCATGGTTTGTTAGACCCATCACTATTCGTGACACTTGTTGTTGTCATTATCATGTGTAATTTGAGTTGTATTACGACACTTTTTTGGATTTTGGTAAAACTTTATGGCCAGGTTCACCTCCTCCTTCCACATTCTGTGTTTTTATATCTGAAATTCTATGTGAAAGAGAAGATGATGATTTATTTTACAAAAAAAATGTTTTGGTGGAAATAAATGTGATCATTGTGGAAATCTAAGTTTGTTTCATTCAAAGTATCATATTGATATGAATGATCAATCAGTTTCTAATATAATATTCAATTGGAAGACATATGAATATATGAACAACACGGCTCCACATTCTTCAAATGTTATTTCCAAAAGGATTGATTTGAAGGTAGATAAAATCTGTTTGATAGATATTTTGAAGAAGTTTGAGGAAGAAATATATAAATACACCAAGCATTCACATAGATATCAATGGAAAGATCTACAATTCAAACAATCCCATGAAGTGTTTCCACCAGGGACAATTTTGTCTGTAGTTGATTTTGCAGAGAATTACACATTCACTGCACAAAAAGAAATACAGAGTGAATATTATCATTCTGATCAAGTCATGACATTTGTCCATGTTCTATATAGACATGCTCAATGGAGTATTGATAATATAGAAATCACCAATGACAATCGACATGTTATTAAAGAATATCACTTTTATATAAGTGATGATTGAGCACACGACACACATTATGTACAACATTGTTTTGATAAATTTTATGATTCATTGAAAGAACATGAAATCAAATTCGATCGACATTGGATATGGTCAGATGGGTGTGCGAGTCAGTTCAAATCTCCATGATCACTCTATTGGTTATCTCGTCTTCATAAAAAATTAAACATTACACATTGTTGGAATTTTTTTGAGACTGGTCATGGAAAAGGAGAGCATGACGGTGCAGGGGCATGTATAAAATGAGCACTTTGAAGGTATCAGTTGAACCCTCATGCCGATTGATTTGAATCTATTGAACATGTTGTTGAATGGTGAAAAATGGCACTAATCCATGAATATAATCCATCAAGGGATGTGAGAAGGTGTGTCTATATATAAATGTTACGTGTATGTACACAGGATATATAAATTTGAATGTGTTCAAATTTATATTCAATCTTCAATCATTTTCTTGAGAGATTTCAAGTTAACAAGTTCTTGTCTTGTGCATGTTTTTTTGGTATGTTGGAATCGAAGATGTAAATATATCAATCCCATATGACGCCAGTACAATACCTGGGACACGAAAAATACATTCAGTTAAAACAAAACATTTTCGAAATGGGTTTGCATTTGATAGGAGAAATGACTCTTGGTTTTTTTTAGTTTGCATAGAGGACACATAATCCATAGATATTTGCGAGAACAAAAATGAAGGATATGTTAAATCTTGGAGACATACCAAACATAATGTAAAAGGGAAAATGCCACTTGAAAACTTAGAGGAGATGGAATCAAATGAAACTATAGTGTCAATTGATGGCGATAGAGTTTCTAATCTTGTTAGAGAAGGTATTTTTTATGTTTAAATGTTTTCAAATAACTTGTAGATGTACTTGTGTGATAATATAACACAAATTATTTGTTGTCCAATATATCCAAGTATTTGCAGGAGATGTTTTTGCCATGGTTTCACCTGTAGAAAACAATGAAAACATGAAATATTATTTGATGTGATGCACGAAACAAAAGATGAGGCTATTAGAAGATTTTGATGATAACGGTTTTATATATGAAAGAGGATCCATTGTATTGAAAGGATATTTTTTTCAAGAAACCCATCAAACTGATACTCATGTTCACTTTCAAGACTACCAATAAGATGTCACAAGTTGTCAATATAGTCATTTGGTATGTGCAACGCGCATAAAGTTAATAGAAGTTCAATAAAAAAAAAAAAGTTAGAAAATGGAAAATGTCCAAAGTCAATCATGAATAAATAATTGAAGATGGAATACTATTACGGTGTTTTTAAACAAGTGGCACATGTACATTCCATAATTTGATGACTTGTTTTGACTATCTTCAACCATGTTTCTAAATACGATATTTATAAAAAGGGTATGTATAAAAAACTCCAGATCATTCTTAAAAAACGCAGATAAAATATGGTTCAACCATATTTTATTTGTGTTTTTCAACCATTACACCAATCAAAATTATTTTATTGGCATTACACCAATCAAAATTGAGTTGTATACCTCTTGTATGAGCATTTTATTTTAAACTAAAAAATTGTTAAACACCATTTCCATTGAACACTTACTTTTTTCAATAGTATTTTTTTCCATTTTATTTTAATAATATTGCATTAATTTTAAAAAAAGTTAAACATTTTATATTTTCTATTGTAATAATATCTTGTTTCAAATTTTAGCTCATTCCGATTTTTATTTTATTTTATGAGCATTATATAAATTAAAGTTGAATTGAACATCTTTTTTATTTTGAATATTTTTTTAATTATTGTTCTCAAAATTAAAGAAAAGTTAAAAACATCTCTTTCATTTTGAGATTTTATTTTATTAAGGGAAAAATTAAAGAAAATTTTAAAACATCTTTCATTTTGATATTTTATTTTATTAAGGGTATGTGAACCTTTAGGTGAATAACTCTTCTACCTTTAGAATTTTTTTAATGCCTACATGATAAAATTAAAGAAGAGTTGATCATCTCTTCCATTTTAAGGTTTTATTTTATCTTCACATCATTTTGAGCATTTTATTTTATTGTTATCACACAAACCAAAAAAGAGTTGAACATCTCTTCTGTCTCAAGATTTTATTATATAAACATTACCTATAATTAATTTGGATATCTCTTCTATCTTGAGAATTTTATTTTTATTACTATTGCACCAATCAAAGAAGAGTTGAACATCTCTTTTATCCTTGATTTGAGAGCATTGACTTCTTTAAGTGGTTATTTTTTTTTCATTTTTTAAATTAATATGAACTAACAACTAAAAACAATTTAAACTTCTCTTCCTGTAACGAACCCTATCGTTATGACTGCTAGCGAAGCAAAAGTGCAAAATTGTTTTTTTTTTTACAGTATGACAACAACAAACAACTAAACAACATAACTGACGATGGACACCATGCTTGCTGAACAAGAAACATACCACAACGAATCAGCGCACGAGCACGTTAGGAAACTGGATGAACATGCGATAAACCAAGACAGATACACCGAATACCCACCTGACACAAGCAATTCAAATCCTACAAGCTAAAGGACAAGATCAACCAACCTGACACATTGGCTTGACAACCAGTAATTGGAAACCTTTACGGTGTGCAAGACCAACCGCATGAAGGCATTAAAAAAAACAAGTGCCAACATCAATTTCAATGAACAACACCCACATCAGGAAGCATAGACTAAGGCTAGGTTATTATTCACATCTACCCATTAAGGCACGTGATGATCCCCTCATCAGTAATCATGCCATCGCCAGGGGATATGAGGGACACTAAACCTAGCGTAACCTAACCTATCTGGACCACAAACTCAAGACAAAACCAACGCGCTAGGAGACTGAAACAACTGACAAGAAGATGATACCCACACACCCCAACAATAAGTTGACAGGACGCAAGACAACATCACCTGATTTAAATTGAGCAAATGAACGGAGGATGCTTGCTTCCTACAAGGAAACCTGTAAGGTGAAATGACTATGACCAACCACCCCTTCCAGCTCGACCTAAGATGCAAGGCACAAATCTCCTGATCCATGTTAGCTATTAATGGTTTTAGCTTATAATACTACTAGTCTCTCGACCGTTAAGATTGCGCAAGAAGATCTACAGTTCTATTAATCCAACATTTACAACTCTCTCCAGCAAATCACTAATTAACCAAAGAATTCGTTGCCCTGAACACAATAAGGGGATGTCAAAAGAAATTATGTCCATAAAATTTATGTCTACAAAATTTCTATCAAAGAAATCGCTATCCAAAATAACTCTACCACCCCAGAAATAAAATCGTTGCAATCAAAATCACAAAATAGAAATTTACTTCCCAAGAGGTCCTATCTAACATTGCGTCACTGACTAACGGATAATAATTAAAGGAAACTGCTTTCATCCATAATAAAGATATCGATGGGTGACTATTATTGTGGTTGTTGTCTAAAATCAAGCTGTCTATAATTTAATATATATATATTAATACGACGTTGCCATCTATAATATTGATATTGCTGGTTTAAAATGATACTGCTGACATGAAATAAATACCAACTTCCTGTGTAATTAGCCAGATCTTAATTGAAAATTTATTTATCACTGTCCAAATGGTAATGCTCAACAACTATCAATCAAAATCGTATGTCTATTAAATTCGTTCTATACCAAATCAATATCTAATTAATAACATCATTAAATAAGGCATATTAATCAATGTCAATAGCTAATGTCCTCACTAATGATACGCCATCCAGAATTGTTGTGCATAACATTAAGAAGGTTGTTGTGTAAGTCATAGAAGTAAATGTAGGGGCATGTATTTGACCGAAGTACATGCACTAGAAGCTAAAACAATCAATTGAATGCATACCTATATAAAAAAAAAACACAGAAATAAGAATGGATAGCATAAAATGAAATTTTTTGTCAAACATTCACCATGGGAAAACGTTGTCATACCCAACAACATGCAGTTAATTCGTTGTCCAAGGATATGGGTAACTAACATTTGAAATATACAAAAACAATTGCCCAGCAACAATGATAAAGATGGCATGATTTCATATGAAATCGTAGGAAATCTGGGTACATTAACAAACACAGTTAAGGGTTTGGTAGTTGTAAATCCTAGGTCAAACAGTAATGAATTTCGTTTTTGTTGTAACAAATATCCACCAAAACAAATCATATCAAAATAAAAATCCTACAATAGAAAGAGTGTTCTATAAAACTCCACCATTACACCACAAAATCTCACCATTACGCCCTCATTCACCAGAATGCACAGGCATTAAATGGAGAGGAAAAAAAAATCAACATGCTAGAGGGATACCAAAAAAAAATCAACATGCTAGAGGGATACCAACATCCGTTTCTAAATACCAACCAACATTGTAATTGAATATTGAATACTGATTACTAACTGAATACTGAATCACAACTGAACACTAAATACTACAATAATTATTGAATTCTAAACATTAATAATCCATTTCAAATCGCAATGAACATTTGAATACTAATCAGTAAAATAATTCATTTCAATTCACAACTGAATATTGAATTCTGAACATTAATAATCCATTTCAAATCGGAATGAACATTTGAATACTAATCAGTAAAATAATCCATTTCAATTCACAATTGAATGCATTAGGTTAATTCACAGGGGTGAATGCCGACAACAGTCATGAAACACAGAGGTTAAACACAAGAAAATTGCAGAGTTACAAGTGATAACCGATAAGTAACAATACTTCATAGGAAAAACCATTATTCGTTGTCCCAATTAAGTTAAAGGTACAATATGAAGATAATAAATAAAACCAATACATAGGGAAAAGGAAGCACAGAGTAAAATCTTAGAGTAATGGCAAATGAGAAGTGAGGAAAAACACACAATCAATCGCCAGGAGAAACATTAAAAACTCAACCTTTAATAATTTCTAGGAAGGGTTTTAAATGTCAGGATCAATACAAAGAATCATAAGCGGTTTGTTGCGTGAAGAAAAACCACCTCAGAGGTAATTAACACAGCAAGGCACGAGACTCACTCAACCAAGGACAAACAACAGAGGTATACGGCTAATAGGAACATCCTTCGCTCATCATCCATGCACAGAAAAGCAGGGCGTTCAAATCCATAGGTCTATTAACGTCGAAGCGACGACCGTAGATCAGCCTCCTGGACGACTTCTCAGGTGCGAACTATTGAGTTAGGGATGAAGGAAAAATAAAACACAATCATCACAATCAATAAACCTCAGGATGGTCAAGACATGTAGGAATCGAAGGCCATGGGAAATCAATCAACATCAAGCTAAGGCTATGGGAAAAATTTTAGTCATCAACTAGAACGTTAATACTGTCATATTCTTTACTTGATTAAGCATACAAAAATGAAAGCATAAATCATACTAACAATCTACCAGTCAGATATAAAGGAAGTGTACTGTTGCCCAATCGCCAGCTCTGAGTTGATGTCCTGCATGATCCATGCAAATCTTGCTTGTCGACCGATGAGACTTCACCGGTACCTCCCAGCCAATGTTAGGGGTACTCTTCTTCGCCTTTATCCCCTCAAGCCGCAAAGGGGCCATGCACACTAACCAAAGAATCAGATAGCTCCCAACTTGCCTCACAAGGCTTAGCTACCACTCCTCACTGAGCTGGGTATCCCAACTCCCACAAGCTAAGTCAGTCAAGTATAAATTTACGCAGCGTAACGTTATGCAAAAAGAAGACATCCATCATCATTTTCCTCCTTCCATTATATAGAGTTTCGAACTCCTCTACTTTCCCAAAATCCCATTTAAATTAAAGTTTAATAAATTAATTCATAATAATCCTTTTCCGTACAAGTGTCACCCATCCCCTTCATTCCTCCATAAATTAATTTCATTAATTAATTTATTACCCCTATTTCCCTCACTCACCTAAAGGCACTCCTAGAATTGCTCCTAGGTGTCCCTATATCCCCTTACAAGTTTTAATGACTTTCCCCCTTATCAATTTACTACCTGAGTTTAAGTTAGAAAGTTCTTAAATGCTAGATACCTTACTAAGTTAGACTATCTGTTTTTTCCTTGTATTTCCCCTTTCTTTTTATGCCTCCCTCTTTTTCCTAGATTCATAATTATTTTATATTTCCCTCTTTCCCCTTTTAATTAAACTCAAAAAGGCATGTGCAGAAACTTACCCTTTCTCCCTTTTTCTTTTTAATGAATAAAATTTTAATTAGCATAATATAGTAAAACAATTATTTCCCCTTTTAAATTTTATCCGAAAATATTTTTATAAATAAATTTAATTTCTTACCCCCTTCTTGTCACAAGATTAAAGAAGATTATCATTATTATTTATTTTATTTTTATTTATATATATATATATATTTAAAAATAGATAAAATTTTACCACCAGTAATTTTTAGACCTAGACTTTATTTTTCTAGGCTGGGCGACATTTTATTAGCGGAAAAGTTTGAAATAGTCCTTAACATGTTATTCATCCTAAAGCCATATGGGTTTATCCAATAATTAAATCACAACGTGACGTTCCCTTCAGGACACACTAGTTGCTCCAAGGGTGCCACTCACCTCTTTCTATTTCTCTTGTGCAACATGCCCTTCAGGATGCACCACGTGCTCTAAGGGTGCCACTCGCCTCTTGACTAACTTGGTAGACATCAAAAACCCCTGGAGTCAATACTCCACCAGGTGATATTGTGGGAGACTAAGGGCCTCTAAGGAATAATACCCATGCCTTATTGCGCGCCCCTTAGAATCATCGTGAGAGACTGTCGTAGTCGACCCTCACGACATCGTGGGTCTTCTCGAACTAGGTAATCGTTAACCTACATTTCGAGCCATGATGGGAGTGCTAGTAGGTTGTGGCAGGGTTGTTTTCCACACCTCTACCTCAACATCTGTGGTAGTCGTGCATGACCTCTCTACTCCACATTTGAGTCTGGTCGGCAAGTTATCATCAGCCTGCATCATCAACGAATCATGTTAGAAATATATCCATATCATATCATCTAATCATATGCACTAATATCACATATAAAAGAATGAAACCCCAATGTTTCACTCCCCAAATTGATCCGGAGTCCAAGGTGTTCCATCGATGCCTCTGCATCCTCGAGGTCCAAAATCCTACACACACAATAAAATCGAGTCAATAGCACTTATCTATGTCAATGTAGCCAAATAACATGTCATCAATTTATAATGCCTCATAATCATAAATCAAATACCCAAAAGTATATAAATCCGGATCACTTGTGAGCAAGTGTCCTCAAAGAATAAGTTTCATCAGTGTGTGCAAGAGTGGGATGTTACATACACCCCCTCTTTGTCTAAGCTTCGTCCCAAAGTTTCACAATATAAAAGTGTCAAAATAATGTGTATCACAGTATCATAATTCTATCTATCAAACAAAAATGGAAACTGTTGGCGCATATCATATGCGTCCTCCCAGGTCGTCGAGTGCGGACTATAGTTGTCCCACTAGACCTTGACCTAATCTACTGTTTGATGCGATAGTTGTCGAAGGCGATGATCCAGGATGTGTATCGGCACAGCCGTGAGCTCCCCCTCATCCTATACCTACAAGTAACACATGTCAAAAACATGTCTATGATCACTAATATAATGTCTCAAAACAGATACGTGAAAAACATCGTGCATACACCTCAAGGAATCGGGAAAGGCTAGTCGATAGGCCACGGGCCCCTTTCTTTCCACGATCTTGAAATATCCCATGAGCCTAGGAGAGATTTTATCTCCCTTTCCAAACTTGATCGAACTCTTATGCATTTTTACCCACAAGAAGACTCGATCGCCAACCTCGTAACTACGGTCGACACGGTGTGCATCGGCATAACTTTTCTGTCGATATTGCGCTTCTTTAATCCTTTGTCTTATTGTTTTCATTTTCTCTTCTATTTATTGGATCACTTCTGGTCCTACCAGGACCCTATCCTCAAGCCAATACCAACTAAAGGTGTCTGACACGGTCGCCCGTAAAGAAACTCAAAAGGCACCATCTTAATGGTGCTTTGGTAACTGTTGTTATAAGCGAATTCCACCACTGGCAAGAATTCCTCCCAACGCTTTTGTTAGTCCATCACATACATGCGCAACATGTCCTCCAAGTTTTGGTTCATTCATTCGGTCTACCAGTCAGTCTCAGGGTGATACACAGTACTGAAGTTAAGTTGGGTTCCCAAGGCCTCTTGGAAACTCGTCCAAAATTGCCTAGTAAATACCGATCCTCGATTGGATATAATCCTCTTAGGCACACCATGCAACCTCAAAATCTCACTAATGAAAACTCTAGCTATGTCAGGTGCCTGATACGTTGTACTCAGAGGAATAAAGTGAGCACTCTTCATCAGAGTGTCTACTAATACGAAAATCGAGTCATGTCTCCTTGCCGTCAGTGGCAATCCAACAATAAAATTCATTGAAATAATCTGCCATTTCGATTCCAGAATAGCATGTGGTTGTAGTAATCCTGTTGGATGTCTATGTTTAGCCTTTACCTACTAACATTATAGACATCTAGACACAAAGATTACTATGTATGCCTTCATTCCCTTCCAGAATAATAAGGGTTTAAGGTCTGTCGTCATCTTTGTGACTCTCGGGTGAGGCATGTATACTGTTGTATGAACCTCGCTTAGGATCAAGCTCCTCAACTCGTTGTTTGGTGGTATGCAAATCCGATTTTTAAACCTCAATAATCCATCATCGTCAAACATAAATCCTTCAAACCTTGGTACCATCATTGTGTTTTGTCTGATAAATCCCTCGACCTCCTTGTACCAGTCATCATCACGCTGTAAAGTTAGAATATTTTCACGTAGATTTGTTTGAAGAGGCAACAAAGAAAAGATGTGTGGTCTCCGACTCAATGCATCTTCCACTCGTTTCACTCTTCCTTTTATGTAAGTAATCTCGAAGTCGTACTTGCTAAGAAATTCCGACCAATGTCGTTGTCACACATTCAGGTCACTTTGTGTAATGATGTGTTGTAGTCCACAGTGGTTCATCCTTAGTTCAATTTTTTGTCCATCAAGGTAGTGTCTCCAAACCATCAAGGCATAAACGATGGCTAACAACTCCAAATTGTGCGTCGTGTAGTTATCCTCATGCCTTCTCAGTTTCCTCGAGATATAAGTGATCACTCGTCCGTCTTGCATCAAGACTCCACCTAAGCCTTCCTTGGATGTGTTAGTGCATACCAAGAAGTTTGCATCCATGTCAGGGACCTTCAGTATCAGTTTCATTGTCAACAACTCCTTCAACCTCTGAAAAGATACCGCACAATTCTCGGTCCAAACAAACTTCTTGTTCT
>SNQJ01S0001366.1:615597-638741 GCA_010110895.2 Picea sitchensis
ATTAAAAATAGATAAAATTTTACCACCAATAATTTTTAGACCTAGATTTTATTTTTCTAGGCTGGGCGACATTTTATTAGGGGGAAATTTTGAAATCTTCCTTAACAGGTTATTTGTCCTAAAGCCATCTAGGTTTATCCAATTATTAAATCACAACATGACGTGTCCTTCAGGATTCACTAGGTTCTCCAAGGGTGCCACTCGCCTCTTTCTATTTCTCTTGCGTGACGTGCCCTTCAGGACGCACCACATGATCCAAGGGTGCCACTCACCTCTTGAATGACTTGGTAGACATCAAAAACCCCTGGAGTCAATACTTTGCAGGTGATCTTATGGGAGACTAAGGGCCTCTAATTAATAAGGCACCTACCTAATTGCGTGCCCCTTAGAATCATCATGAGAAACTGTCGTAGTCGACCCTCACGACATCGTGGGTCTTCTAGAACTAGGTAATTGTTAACCTACAGTTCGAGCCACAACGAGAGTGCTAGTAGGTTGTGGCAGGGTTGTTGTCCACACCTCTCCCTCAACATCTCTGGTAGTCGTGCATGACCCCTCTACTCCACATGCAAGTTTGTTCGGCAAGCTATCGTCAGCCTGCACATCAACGAATCATGTTAGAAATATATCCATATCATATCATCTAATCAGATGCATTGATATCACATATTAAACAATCAAACCCCAATGCCTCACTCCCTGACTCGATCTGAAGTCCAAGGGGTTCCATCGATGCCTCTGCATCCTCAAGGTCCAAAATCCTACACACTCAGTGAAATCAAGTCAATAGCACCTGTCTATGTCAATTCAACCAAATAACATGTCATCAATTTATAATGCCTCATAATCATAAATCAAATACCCAAAAGTATATTAACCTGGATCACTTGCGAGCAAGTTTCCTCAAAGAATAAGTTTTTTCAGTGCGCGCAGGTGCGGGATGTTACACTTCCACTCATTGTAATAACACTTTACTAATAATATCATATATATACCAATATCTCCATTCTAATTATTAAATTGATTTACATTTAAAATTTGATATTATTTAGAATCTCCATTTTAATAATTAAGATGATTTTCATGTTAACTTATTTAGAAGTGTTAATCATTAGAATTAAATTGTAATTAATAGATATTTTCTCTAACAAAGTTAAGGAAGTTAATATACCCTTGTTTAAAGTCAAGTGAATTAAATTGTAATTAATAGATCTCTTCTCTAACAAAGTTAAGGAAATTAATACAACATTGCCTAAAGTCAAGTGAAGACCCTTACAAAAATGTGGGTTTATGTAAATAGTACTAAACCATAGCCTGCAAATCATTTTCCTAATGTAATTCCCTTTCATACATGTTATCTGAATTGTACAAGGGGTATGTGTTGTTCCTTGGCATGTCTAAAACACAATGCTTGAATTCATTCCTCCTCCTTTGAATTTCACATTGGTTACCTTCTTCCAAAATCAAACATAAGTTTTTTTGAAGTAAATTGGTAGATCATGAAAATTTATTCATTTTAGTGCAATTCATACCAGCATAGGCTTTTCATGGTTTAAAGTGTTTTCTACTACCATAATATATTCTCAAATAAGTGTTTCATGGTTTAACATGTTGTCTACTATCATTTATTCTTAAATAGATATGCAATGATACAATCTTGTATGTTTGGCAGTTCATTTTTTTCTTGTCCATCTATTGAGTTTGCATATTCTTAAATATATAAACAACAACACATTCTTCTATTATTGAATTTGCATATTCTCCAATAGATAAATAACAACACATCCTTGTATTATTTCACTTTAATTTTTTCTTTTCATTTATTTGGCAGATCTCATATGCCTATCTTTCCTTTAATTTTTCCTTTAGTTATTTTTATTAGTTAAGTGCATCTATGTAACCAATTTATTTAACATCTCATATGCCTATCTATCCTTTAGTTTTTCTTTTAGTTTGTTTTATTAGTTAAGTGTATCTATTTAACCAATTTATTTAATAGATCCCATACGTCTATCTTTCCTTTAGTTTTTTTTATTAGTTTTAAGTGCATCTATGTAACAAATTTATTTAATATATCTCATATGCATATCTTTCCTTTAGTTTTTTTATTAGTTAAGTGCGTCTATGATCTCATATGCCTATCTTTCCTTTAGTTTTTCCTTTACTTGTTTTTATTAGTTAAGTGCATCTATGTAAACCAATTTATTTAGCAGATCTCATATTCATATCTTTCCTTTATTTTTTACTTTAATTTTTTTTATTGGTTAAGTGCATCTATGAAACCAACATAATCATTAGTAACTAGAAAAGAAAAACCTTTTAATATAAATTAAATCTGCTAAAATTATTCTGCCAAAATTATTTGATGATATGTCAATAGAATCATATTTTTTACAGTCCACGGTGAACATAAAATGAAACATTTAAATTAATACATAGCAAAAAAATATTTAAGAGTTTGATGCTTAATTGAATACATTGTAAAAAGGAGAATATACAAAACATTAGTTCATTACTAGTTAACTTTGCCATTTTTTTTCCATCAACTTTGAGAAATCAAATATGAGACAATAAATTGTTATTTTGAATTCCAAAATTATGATAATCAAAGCCTGAATAGTTACACTATAAAATACATAAGTTCCACATCCATTGTAGGATGATAACAAAAACTAAGACATTTAACTCGGAAATTCTAGACACTAAGCCATCACTTTAAGATATATCACTTCATACATGAAATTCAAACCTGCAAAACAAACAGAATTCAAAAATTAAAAAATTACAATTCAAACATGCGAAATAATACAGAATTCAAAAATTGTGATTAAAACAAAATTGACATACATACCAAAAGAGTTAAGTGTCATCCTGCAACATACTCTTTCCCACAAAATATATTGTAAACATATTTTCTACCAAATATAATTTAGACATATGTAACAATAAGAAACATAATAAAAAAACAAATAACACATATTAGCATATACACTGTAATCAAATATTAAATAAACAATAAGAAATAATAACATAATCAATCACATTTAAATAGATTTAAGATCTAGTTACTCTCCAATTAAGAGTACATGATTTAAACAATTTGTAAATCTTATCTAAAAAAAAATAAAAATTAAAGAGAAAAATTATGTTCATGGTAAAAAAAATTCGATTAGAGTTAGATAATAATCTGAAAATAAATATAGAACTGTGTATGAAGAAAGTTCACAAATCTCCATATTAAGTCATTCTTCCAATGAAATACTTATCTCCTTGTGGATAAACTCCCAAATCCTTCAGGTGAAATTCTCCTTGTGGATAAGGTCCCAAATCCTTCAGGTTAAATTCTCATCCCAGATGTTGTTATTGTGTTCTTGGTAAAACAAATTGTGAGTTAGAGTTAGATAATAATCTGAAAATAAATATAGAACCGTGTATGAAGAAAATTCACAAATCTCCATATTAAGTCATTATTCCAATGAAATACTTATCTCCTTGTGGATAAAGTATAAAATCCTTCCGGTGAAATTCTCCTTGTGGATAAGGTTCCAAATCCTTTAGAAATTCTCATCCCAGGTGATGCTATTTGATCATATTTAAACAAGACTAAAATACTAATCTCCTCAGTAGTTAAATACTTCTCTATTTTTTTGCAGTGTTCATATAATCAAATTCCATGATGCCCTTTCAGTCTAAAGGACTCATAAATATTCATATTAATCCATTCTTCCAAAAAAACAACTTATTATCTATAAAAGTTCACAAATCTCCATTTTAAAAACCATTCTTCCATAAAGTACTTATCTCCTCTTTCTTCGATGGAATAGATGTTCTCATATAATCTTGCATGTACATGAAGAAAACACAAATCTGCACATGTATATTAAGTCATTCTTCAAAAACCATTTAAATGGGATATATTCATATTAGATATAATGAAATGCTCTTTGAAATTATGTGTGAGCTAGCTCACATATACAATATGTGTGAGCTTATTTGTAAATCTAATTGAATGTTTGTTTTTGTGATTAGTAACCAATTTAGTTAAGAGTTTGGCAATACCCTAGAAAGAAGCAATTCACTTCGTTCTGTTGGATTACTGAGAGGGGGGGTGAATGAGTAATAGAGGAATTTAATCCCTTTTAACCATATAATCCATGTGTTATATCAATGAAGCATTATCATCCAATAACTGCAGAGTAAATAAGCAATGAACAAATGAACAATCATACACATACATAGTACACCAGTGTTTTACGTGGAAACCCAAATTGGGAGAAAACCACAGAATGTTTTTTCTTATATGTCTTGAAGAATTACATTCATTGGAAGAAGAACCAACTTCCTTTGTTTTCTAGCTGCAACTGGAAGGAGGCTCCAACCCCCTAGTTTCTCAGGCTACAACCTGAGAGAAGCTCCAACTCCCCAATTCTCTGGCTATAACTAGAAGGAGGTTACAACCCCCTATGTTCTCCGTCTACAACTAGAAGGTGGCTACAACCACCTATCCTTGCCCCATCCTGCCACCCTGAAGTAGAAATAGAATGATAGAACCACTGTCACACTATCATTGTGAGATATACCACTGTAAACCTATACCAATAAATCTGAACCATGCATCAACCTGTACCTCAACCTGTAATCAATCTGTACCATAAACAAGTGCATCAACCATGCACCAACCTGTAATCAACCTATAATCAACCTGTACCATAAATGAGTGCATCAACCATGCACCAACCTGTAATCAACCTGTACCATAAACAAGTGCATCAACCATGTAGCAACCTGTACCTCAACCTATAATCAACTTGTACCTTAAACAAGTGCATCAACCATGCACCAACATGTAATCAACCTGTACCATAAACAAGTGCATCAACCATGCAGCAATCTATAATCAACCTGTACCATAAAAAAGTGCATCTAACCATGTACCAAGTATGTACCAATCATGTTTCAACTACTCATCAACTATGACTCATTAATATGTACCAACATCATCAACTATACACATCATGTATGTGCACCAACTCATCAACTACTTGTCTCAACCATGTACTCAACATGTACCACAACCAAAAGCCCTCAACAATTTCATCATCCAAATATTATTTGTAGCTCTATAATAGACTTGGTGTATATGATCACATTCATGAAAACCTTCATTAACTTTAAAAACAAGAGACTAGCATTTTCATCAAACTTTTTTTTAGTCTCACATGCCTAGTTTTCGATTAGTCAACAACCCTAACTTGAAGTAATCATAACTTTGAACCTGTAATGTATAAATATATGAAATTGATACACAATGTTCTTCAGTGTGTTTTATGCAATTCCTCCAAGTTTCACTACTTGGAACCTCTCAGAAAAAGAGTTATATAAAAAATGGCATACCTTGCTGAATTCTGACTTATTCTAGAGAGCAACCTTGTAGAGCGTGCCCTGCCCAAAATATTTAATGAATTGATATGACATTGTTAAAAAAAATACTGCATACTATACCCTAACCAACACATTTGGTCCCACAAAATTTGGATATGTTATGAAGAAGTTATGATGTTTTTACCCAAAACACCTGATTTTGACTAGTTTCAGGACTGACCACAAACCCTATTTTCCAGGGAGTGTAACTCCGGAAATACAACGACCCACAAGATGAATTTTTTACCACAAATACTTGGATATGTTTTCTCACTTTCGTATCAATTTCAGGATCTGAATCATTATAGACAAAAATTTATAGCAAAAATGGTGAGATGACCTGTAAATAACATACCTTAGGAAGCACCATCAAAATAATTTATCCTTCCTTGCATTTCAGACTTCTTTTCTTCACATTCCTCATAATTTTGGCTTAGATATCATTTGGTTACCTCAAACACCTATATATATTCAATATGTTCAAGTGTGATACAAATGAGACAGCCTTTCCTCTTATTTATACTCTCCAAGTAGCTTCCTTAAAAACATCTTCTAGGTCACTTGGCCCACTTTCCTTATTTTAGGGTTGGGTCCACTTCTAATTTCTCCATTAAATTTATTATTGAAATTATTTATTTTGTATTCTCCACTTCTACTTCTCCATTAAATTTGTTATTGAAATTATTTATTTTGTATCCACTTTGAATTATAATATACTCATCACTTCACTTTTTATTATTTAATTTTTAAAATATCTTAAACCACTTTTAGATTACTTTGACCTTTTTGGGGCTTTTAGATGACATATGAGGGTCCTCCAATTTCATAAGGCCATAACTCTCAAACTCCTGCGGAGGAGTTATGTGACATTCTAAATACCACCATAAATGTCATGACATGTACTATCCAGATAGAATAGTATTATCTAAAAATATACCATAATCCTCATACCATTACCCATCAGTAAACTTGGTCCATTATCCAAACCTGGGTTCCAACTTCTCATGGCCATAACTCTCTAACCATAAGGGAATTATGTGATGTTCCACATACCACCGGAAATGACATGACAAGAACTATCCGCCTAGGATATTTTATTTTGAAAATTCACTTTCTTTCATCTCATTATTCCACAATTAAGCATGGGTTCTCTTACTCCACAAAGCATCTTCCAATGAGGGGCCACCATATAAATCTCACTTTGGAGTTCATCCATATTTACTTTATCAACCATGAAAACAATAATGAGTCATATTTCATATCAACAATATTGGGTCCATTACCCAAACCTTGTGCTACGGGTTTTATTCAAGGGTTGACATCAATGACAACCAACCTTAATCAACAATTTCCCTTTGGCATTGATGAAACACTCAGATGCAACACTGAAATCATATCACTCATGCTCTTCCTAGAACCATGCCTTTGTCCTTAGCATATAATAAATGTTCTCCTCGAACCATGCCTCTATCCTTTACAACTGATAAATCTGCTCCCTGAACCATGCCTCTGTGTTTTTCATCTGATAAATCTCTTCCCTTTGTCATCAATGGAAGCAGACGCCTTATCCTGGCTTCTCCCCTAACACACTCTTTATGGTGCTTCCTCGTGTACATCTAAGACACATAAGATAAGCATTCAAAAGAAATCATTTTGGAGTAGAAATAACTCCAAGCTCTAGCTTAAGACATTCAAAGGCTTCCCATGGAAGTGGTTTGTAAAGATGTATGCCACTTGTTCTTTTGTGCCCACATAGCCAACCCTGATTTTCTTTTGCAACCCTGCTCTCAGAGAAAGTGATACTTGATTGAAATGTTTTCGCCTTGGAGTGCATCAACGGTTTTTGAAATATTGATGGCACTTTGTATTATCACACATTGGAATGGGCTCATCATACTCAACTCAGGAGACTGCCAAAGATTTCATTTCATCCAAAGAACCTATGTACAACATGTTGTCAAGCATAATATACTTGGCTATATATAGAGATACTAATGATTGCTTTATTGCTTAGCCATGATACCAAACACTCTCCTAAGTAGAACATTACCACCGGTGCTTCATTCACATCAATACAAATCAACAATCTTTTGCATCTATGTAGGCAATAAGTGATAGATATTTTCCTTTTGGATACCATAATCCAAACTCTTATGTTCCTTTGAGATATCTAAAGATCATCTTACTACTAATACATGTGATTCCTTTGGTTCTTGAAATCATTCCACCTATCCAGCTGTCGACATATCCTGGTCCGATACATCACATATAGTAGGCTACTCATTCATTGACCTATATTGCCTCCGATATGTGACTTTGAATCATCATATTTTCTTAACTTTACAACTAGTTTGTTGGAGTGATGAACCCCATTTGTAATATTCCATTCCGAACCTCTCTAGTATTTCTATGATATACTTGTTTTGAGAAATAAAACCCTTGGTTGCTTTGATGTATCCAAGTCCCAAAAGAAGGATAGTTCTCCGTAATGACATTTCAAATTCATTCTCGTGATGTCTTTTGCAAATTTCATCTTAACTTGTCATCACTACCAAAAATAATATCATCAACATAAACTTTCACTCACAAATATACCTTGACTTACCTTGATGTAGAGGTTGTTTTTTTTTTTTTTTGTACTTCCTTTTCTGAACCATGCTTTTTTTAGATATTTATCCAGTCTAGAGAGTACCATGCTCTAGGATCCTTTTTAGACCATACAAGGCCTTCTTTAATTCTCACATACTAATATAGTCTATGCCTTCGACAACTCAAATCCTTCAAGTTGTTCAATGTATACTTTTCTTCAAGTTCCCATTCGTAAAAGTTGATTTTACATCCATCTAATATAATTTAACATTCTTGACCATGCATAAGCTAAAAGCAAATGGATTACTTCCCATTCGCAATTGGGGAAAATGTCTCTTCAAAGCTCTCATTCCTTCAATCTGTGCATATCCTTTTACATACCAATCTAGTTTTGTTCCTTGTAACTTGTCCATCTTCATTCAATTTATTTCTCGAAAACCCATTTTTGTGTCGATCACATTTTATTCTTTGGTCTTGAAACCAATTCTAATTGTCATTTTTTTCTATTTGATCCAATTCTTTCATCCATATCCTTATTCCAAAATTCATCCTTCTTGTTATTTCTTCAAAACAATTTGATTCAATTGTAGATAAGAGTGCTAGGTGTTTGTTCTGGTGAATCCGATTTTTTTTCTAGTCTCAACTCCATCTTTTTTTCCGATAATCTAATCTAAATGATGATTCTCTTATGTACTCACTCATAGGTGTCTTTGGAGATACTTGTTGAACTTGTTTTCCAATTCTGTTGATTCTCTATCTTCATTTTCCTCTTCTTCTTATTTTCATATTCTTCTCTTCAAAAGTTGTTTTATTGATTTGTTTTCTTCTTCCTTGATTATATAGTTCACCGCTTCATCAATTGTTACATTGATGCTTCTACAACTTTGTTTAATCTTAGATTGTAACACTTGTATGTTTTCTCCTTGTACTCCTGAGTAACCAACAAGTATTCCTTGTCCACACTACCAAACCTTTCATTCTTCCATCTTCTTTGATGTAGTACGGCTTCCAAAAATTCTTAAGTGTTTTACATTTGCTTGTCTTCCTTTCTATAGCTCGTAAGGAGTTTTATCGTCGTTTCTGACCATTACCTCTATTTTTTACTGTGAACTGATGTATGCACTACCTGTGTCCAAAAATATCTGTCAATTTGTAATCCATTAGTATTGTTTGAGCCATTTCTATGTAATTATCATCCATTACTACAATGTTCCTTTGTCTTTTGAACCACTTTCTGAACCAATCTATCAATCCATACTCTTTGTCCACTATCATATATCTATTAAAAACCTACTAAGTCTTCTTACAAATCAATCTCTGTCCATACTGTCCAATTCTACTTGGCAAAGAATCCTATTCATAACGCTAACCCATTTATCATTATACTATCAAACTGTATTTATGCTAATCATTTCTCTCAATATGTCTTCAAACTCTATAAGTTGCTTGAAGGATGTTTCTCTGTTCTGTCTCAGCTACCACATAGAATCCCCTGTCTAATATTCATATTACTTGAGTTCTAAGCCGACATGGCTCAAAAATTCCTTTCTCCGGGATGTGTATTCATCATCATCTTCATTGGTATATTTATTATCTCTCTGAAAGCTCAATTTCTTTCTTTCTATCTCAGGGATTCATCTTTCACTATAATATCTGAAAGTACAATCTCTTGAACCTCGTCCTTATTTACTTGTCCTTCCTCTCTTTCTCAGCTTGTTTCCAAACCTTCTCAGATCTAACATCTTTTCCTTTTCTCTGTAGGAATTTTCTTTCTATCTCATTTTATTATCAATCTTACGATCTCTGGTACCGGTGTTTGTTCACCGTTTCTTCTTGTTTTCTTATCCATACTTTCTTATATTCGATATCAGTATTCTCTTTCATATGGTGTCAACATCATGCTTCTACAATCACTGCTATGTGTCCATATTTATGACAACACATTCACCTAAATGACACCACATAGGTACACGGGTCTCTGCTGAACATTTCTTTTTATAATCCCCTAATCTGCAACCTATGTCCAAAGTTAGTACAATAAAAACAATGACCACAAATAAGATTTTACCTGGAGTGAATGATGTTCTTTGTGATGTAGTCCTCCTAATTTTTTCTTTGACTGATCATGATCATGATTGAAGCTTTTTGTGGCTTGAACATGGATGGCATTCTTGAAGATATATCTTCAATAGTTTTCTTAGATCTCAAGCTGGACCATGATTCCTCTCTTTGAGTACTTCTGCATAACCTTTTCTATTTTCTTCATTCTTCTTTTTCTAGCAACGTAGAGTGCTTCATTTCTACAACTGATGTGGGATGTTTTGTCTCTTCAACTCTCTTGTTGATCTTGTCAATTTTTGACTCTTAAAATGACAACTTTCTTCAAGATTCTCAACCTCTTCTTTTCTCTTTCTTCATTATCCGAGACTTCAAGACCTCTTCTATTCTCTTTGCTTCTTCTCCAAGTTGGATTTTCAATGCAATTATTTCTCTTCCATTCTTCTCTCTTCTTGACCAAACTCTTCCTCAATTTGGTTTAAATCATTGGTTATTTCCTGAGATGATGCATCAATATATTTTCTCTCTTTTGCATCTTCCTTTTGTGCTGCTCTGTTGTCTTCTAAACATTTCTTTTGATATTCTAGAGTTTCTTCAATTCTTTTTGGCCTCTTCTAGTTGAGATCTTAAATTATTGATGACCTCCTGATCCTTTTCATAACTTTGAACACTTTTCTTTTGCTTCATCAATTCTTCTTTCTTGGATGAGTTGTTTTCTTCTCTTTATTTCCTCTTTTAGATATTTAATTGCACTGCATCATCATTCTCCGGGTTAACCGGAAGGTGGTTACAAATTAATTCGCCCTGCCCCCATCCTGCCACCCTAAAGTAGAAGTGCAGTAGAATGATGGAACCACCAAGCCACACTATCACTGTGAGATATACCATCATAGAACCTATAACAATCTAACCATGCATCAACCTCGTATCTCAACCCTGTAATCAACATGTACTATAAACAAGTGTGCATCAACTATGCACCAACTCGTACTAAACAACTCAGAATCAACCTGTTGTACCATAAACAAGTGCATTCAACCATGTACCAAGTATAAAATAATCATGTAAGTCAACTACTCATCAACTATGACTCATTAATATGTACCAAAATCACCAACTATACATATCATGTATAAAAGGCCCAACTCATTAACTACTTGTCTCAACCATGTACTCAACATACCAAAATCCAACAAAGCTCCCTCATCAATTTCATCATCCAAATTGATTTGTAGCCTGTAATAGACCCGTATATGATCACATTCTTGCAAACCTTCCTTAACATTGAAAACAAGAGACTAGCATTTTCATCAAACTTTTCTTTTAGTCTCACATGCCTAGTTTTGATTAGTCAACAACCCTAACTTGAAGTAATCATAACCTTGAACCTCTAATGTATTAAGATCTGAACCGACACAATGTTCTTCGTTGTGTTTTATGCAATTCCTCCAAGTTTCACTACTTGGAACCCTCTCGTAAAAGGAGTTATAGCAAAAATGACATACCTTGTTGAATTCTAGCTTATTCTAGAGAGTCCTTTGTAGAGCATCCCTCGCACAAAATATTTGATGAATTGATCTGAAAAATATTACACAACATACTACATACTTTACCCTAACCAAAACATTTTCCTCACTGAATTTGGATCCAAGTATGAATAGTTATGACGTTTTACACAAATGTTCCATTTTGACTAGTTTCTGACTGGCCACAAACCCTATTTTCCATGGAGTATAACTCGAAATACAATGACCCATAAGCTGGAAACATACCATGGATACTTGGATATGTTTTTTCACTTTCATAGAAATTTTCAGGTCATCTCACAATTTATAGCAAAAAAGAGAAGCGAAAATGGTGGAGATGACCAGAATAACATACCTTAGAAAGCACCATCAAAAGAATTTATCCTTCCTTGCATTTCCTTCAGACTCTCTCTTTCTTCACTTTCCTCACTTCTGGCTTTAGGTCATTTTGTTACATAGACACCTATAGGATATTCAATATGCTCAAGGTGATTAAAAATGAGAGACCCTAGCCTCTTATTTATACCTCCAAGTAAATTCTTAAAAACATCTCTCTAGGTCACTTTGTCCACTTTACTTATTTTAGGGTTCATCCACTTCTAATTTATCCATTAAATTTATTATCAAATTATTTATTTTGTATTCACTTTGAATTATATACTCATCACTTCACTTTATTATTACCAAAATCTCTTAAACCTTTTTGATTACTTTGACCTTTTGGGGCTTCTAGATGACATATGAGGGTCCTCCAACTTCGTATGTTTTCATAACTCAAAACCGTGGAGGGTTATGCATTATACATACCAATGTAAATGTCATGACATGCACGTATCCATATAGAATAGTATTATCTGAAAATTTGTCATAACCTATCACATTTACATCAAACAAACTGGTCCATTACTCAAACTTGGGGTCTCCAACTTCAATGGCTCATAACTCTCTAACCGTGAAGAATTATGTGACGTTCCACATACCACCGGAAATGACATGACAAGCACTATCCATCTAGGATATTTTCCCTGACAAATTCGCTTTCCTTCATCTCATTATTCCACAATTAAGCATGGGTTCTCTTACTCCACAAAGCGTCTTCCCGTGAGGTCTTTCACCATAAGGGGACCACTTTGGAGTTCATCCATATTTACTTCTTATCAACCATGACAAAACAATAATGAGTGATATTTACATCAAACAATATCGGGTCCATTACCCAAACCTTTGTTCTACGAGGCTTTCTTCAAGGGTTGACATCAATGACAACCAACCTTAATCAACACGTTGTATGTAGAAAACACAAATTTTTCCATACTACATCATTCTTGGACAAGAAATCAAGGAACAAAATCGAGGAAAATTTATAAACTTTCTCTTTTCTGATGTGGGATAGAATTTGTTCTCAAATATTCAAATGTTCAAGTTCAAAATTAGGTCTTCATCATGATCTAACCTTAAATAAGTTTGAATGTACACCATTTAAGACAACGATAAACTTATCTATGGGTTCTATATATTTCAAAATAATTGATCCAAGCGTTGAATAGGAAAGGCTAAACTAAAAATTTGAGAAAACAAAAGATTGATAAAAGTTAAAAACATACATTTATGAATCATCTTGAATGGACACATCCTTACCAAATCTGGGTGCTTTCTCTACTTCCTCCTCAATCCCAATCTCCCTCCCAAGCACACTCTCAGGTACTCTCTTCTCCACATTAGCCTATATAACACATTTCAAATTTGAAAATTTGAAAAATTACATTTAAATGATTATAACATTAAATTTAAACGATTTTAAGACATTAAATGATACTTGTGAACTCCCACCCTCTTCAAATTCTCTCATTGAGAATTGAGACAAGCATTCCCAAGTAGTAGGAGATGGAATAGGGATCTATGAACAACAAAACTAAGAACTAAATCTAGGATTCAATGTGTTCACAATTATACAAAATTATAAATGTTTTTGATCTCTTTTCAAAAGAGTGGAGATTGAACAACTATTAGAAAACACATACCTGATTCAACCCATCAAAATTTAAACTTGTTGAATCAAGTCCCCTACCCACTGGAGATTGATTTAACATATCTCCAAATTGCAATTAATGGCAAGAACATTTCAATTATTTCTATAGATACAATGATATCTAAATCTAGAATTATAAGTAAACTATCATAAAATGCATCAAAAATTTCCTAGCTATAACACATACCAGTCTACAGTTCAGGTCATCATTCTGAATGACCTTCTTCCAACTGTCTTGGAAAAATTTTGCATACTCCAAAACATCTTCTATTGACATTGTATCTAACTCCGCATGTGTTTTATAAACAAATGTGGCCCGGGAATTGGCTTTCGCTCGCTGACGGTTCATGCCAACATCAACACCATAAAAAATAGCTTCCAAATTTTCCCCGATTGCATTCTTGGCCTCTTTGTCAATCTCTGATATAACCTTCAACTCTGAAAGTGAAGCAAATTCCCCTGTTGGGAAAGGTACTAAAGGTTTTGGATGCCTCAGCAATGGCGCACTTCGATATGCCCCTTTGCGATCATATGTACATCCTTTACCAGTCCCATAATATTTGGACGGTAAACTAGTATAATCAGGGTCCATGTGCAAGAAAAACTCTGCAAAAATGTTTCTTGGAAAATAGTGTGGAACCTCATCATTCCACGACAATTTCCCATATGTTGCCAAAAAATTGTTATACAGATGTCCTGTAATGTTAGGGTGCTTAAAATATTGCACCTTCAACATCTTCTTCTTTGGCCCCTCTTTGAAATTGAACATCGAAATGGACTCTTCTTTTGAAACTCTATTTTTTACTGCCTCCCATTTATTAGGGCCCATTACCTCTTACTTCCGCCGCCTCATTAGATCGACAAAACTATTAGTGGTTGGCCCCATCTTATGATATGCATCCATAAAGTATTCAAATGAATGTAAAACAATTTGCAAGCTTTGTTTACTCTCCTGAGGGAGTTCCAAGACCACCAAATCATTTTCCAACCTCCTTTTAATACTTGAGCATCGCTCAAGAATAATTTCTTCAGTATTCCCTTTCCAGGGAAGTTCATCACCAACATCCGAAGGATAGGTGGACGTAGGTGTGTAATCCTTTGTTTCTTGATAACGTGGCCTCTTAAATCCACCTTCACCCTATGCACCGACATTTGAATCTTCATGACAACCACTCTTTGTTTCATTGTCATCCCTTTCTCTAAACTTATTGTCTACACACACATTTGAAAGTAACTTCAATATTTAACCTCACATAAATTTAATTACAAAAAACATACAACAAAAATAAACAAAATCAGAGAAAATTACCAGAAATATTATCTTGTCTAGAGGTATTCCCTACATTCTTAGGTGTAGGAGTATCAATGCGCAACCTATCTAAAAAGGTTGCATCCATAGCACTTTCTTGAGCAGGTTCTGCAGTTGATCTATTCACAGACTCATTTGAAAATCTCCTCTGACGAGATTGTTATTGGTCACTCGGAATCTCAGTCAAAGAAGGAGTTCTTGTTCTTCCTTCTTGGGATAACCTAGAGAGTTTGCGAGGAATATTTGGAGAATCCCATGTCGACATCTCTCCTCAATATATATCCACAATGCAAGGTTTATCAATAAAAATGCACATATGTACCCAAGTTCAAGAAATTAAAAATGCAGAGAAAAATTGAAGTTTTAATCAATCAAGCCACAAATGTACTCATTCATAAGAAGATGAAAAGACTAAACATTCAGCCATGAATCAATCAACTCAAAGATAAGTAAGAGATAGACAAAAAGGAAAAATTTTGTCCTTCACTCATCATCCATGCATAGAAAAGAAGAGCATTTGAATCTATAGGTCTTTAAACACCGAAGTGACAACCATCGATTCGACTTCTAGCTGACTACTCAGGCACAAACTGATGACTAAAGGGATAAGGGACATAAGATAAAACCACAATATTTTCATAATAATCAATAAAACCCACACATAGAAGTCATTGAAATCAAAATAAATCTTGATTTACTAAGTCATTGGCACATAAGAAATCTTGCTTTACTAAGTGATGCACTCTTATCTGATCACATATTGGATAATGTTATATTATATAACACATGAACTGTGCAAATGTTATATTATATAGTTGGGTCACTTAAGAGATTTAAGGACACATTGTTGGATATTTGTGGATATGGTTAAATTAATTACATAACTATGAAATACTTTATGGTCACCTAAAGTTATATAAAGGGACCTAATTATACTATAAACTAAGGGATTTCTACATTGAGTGGATAACTACCCAAAATTAACTCAATAACATGTGCATATTCTTTGAACATGGTTCAATCCACTAAGACCACATATATATTCCTTATAACACTTATTTAAGATTCATTAAAAGTTCCCTATGGTTGGATCCACTAAAAAAATGTATTAGAACATTTCTTTAAGATTCCTTAAAAATTCCCTATGGTTGGATCCACAAAGACCAAATATAATGCAATGCATTAGAATCCCCAAAACAAAGAGTTTAATCTTCATAACTTCACACACCCACTAATAACATAATACATCTTTAGTAAGTGGTGCACAACAACTTGTTATGACTTTAACCTTGGCACATAAGAAATATTKCTTTACTAAGTGGTGCACTCTTATCTTATCACAGATTAGATAATGTTATATTATATAACATATGAACTGTGAAAATGTTATATTATATARTTGGATCACTTGATATATTTAAGGACAAATTGTTGGATAGTTGTGGATATGGTAAAACTAAATACATAACTATGAAATACTTTATGGTCACCTAAATTTATATAAAGGGACCTAATTGTACTATAAACTAAGGGATTTCTACATTGAGTGGATAACTACCCAAAATTAACTCAATAGCATGTGCATATTCTTTGAACATGGTTCAATCCACTAAGACCACATATATATTCCTTATAACATTTTTTTAAGATTCATTAAAAGACCACATATAATGCAATGCATTAGAATCCCCAAAACAAAGAGCTTAATCTTCATAACCTCACACACCCACTAATAACATCAACATGGGATGGGTATGAGGGTTGTTCATATTCCTAATAAAATTTTCGATGAGGTGGAGAAAATGTAATATTTGTGAGGCTTAGTTGGAGTTGGAAATCTAGATAAAATATAGTCATATAAGGTGGAAATTCATGGTGATTGAGAGTAATCATGACAATAATTTCAAATGTAAGTGCATCATAACCTATTTTAAACATATTAATGTTAGTTTTAATGGGATACATATTAAAAACAAGATAATTTTGAGTGTTTCTTAATTGTCACAAAATTTATGGTGGTAATGAAGCCTATTTCTACAAATAGTAATGTGAGTTTCAATGACGTATATACTTTGAAGAAGATGCAATTGAGTGAGTCTTAATTGTCACAAAATTAATGGCTCTAAAGGGTAATGTATATAGATATCCACACTCCCCTCGCGTTGTGGGAGGGTCATGCTATCCACACTCCTCTAGATGTGTGATGACTAATACTAGTTCTCTAGTAGAGATATTAGATCGAAAGGTTTGAATATTTCACATTTGGATTATATGTAGAGTTAGTTCAATATAGTCAAAACTATAGCATATTTCAACAAAGGAAGGGATGGGAGATGTGAGATGGAATTAAGGGTTTAAAGGGAGCCCGGTGATTCTAAGTCAATTGAGGATCACATTTGGGATTCGATATGTCATTCCTTGTTTCCTAACATAGTTCCTACCATGTTTAAATTATAATAATTCAATTTTAAAGATGGATGAATGTTGAATTAATATTATTTCTTTAATGAGGATTATTTGAAGTTTGATTTACTTTATTTATTTGTATGCATGATTAGCTGTTAGCATTTTAAAAATTACATTAGGAACATCTCTTGTTATTATCGTCTACATGTGGGATATGTGTGTGCCATCTATGCCTAAATATCCAAAACACATACAATATTATGGTTCAATAAACACATTAGTTTCTAATGTCTAGGTTATTAATGAATTAATTAATAAGTTGTCAATTTGAAGTTACATTATGTGAATATAAATATCATCAATAAGATAATAATTGGTTCCCATCTATAAATATTATATGAAGTTATAATAAATGAGTATAATAATTAGTTCCCATCTAAGACTCTTTTATTTCTATATTAGACTTTATTATCCAAAATGAACTATTCGTTATAATTATTCAAAGGGTCACTACAATTGGAAAAGACCGCCAAAGTGGGAGACTGGTTCCTTTTTGAGGAGTTTACAATGATAAGAGTCTATGGTTTGGAAGAGAAGCCATATCAAAAGTGAATGTTGAATTTGGTAAAGAATCCATATCAAGAGACTGAAAAAAGTGAAATTCATTCAGTTACTGACTAAAAAGCCAAGAATATTAAATTGAATATTGATCGGATGAATTTAAAGGAAAAACCATATCTACACAAGTAGGCACAAAGACTAAAGGTTCAACCATGAATCAACCAACTTAGAGATAAATAAGGGATAGACAACATAGAAAATTCTATCCTTGACTCATCCTCAATGCACAAAAAAGAAGGGCATTTGAATCTATAGGTCTTTAAACACTGAAGTGACTGTAACAAACCTCATCGTTACGACAACAACTCTGCAGCAGGTGCAAAATTATTATTTTTTTGTTTAAGGTGTGTGCGCGCGTGTAAAGAGGAAACAGACACACTTGACTCTACGTCGCCACCCGAAAACTAACAAGACGCAACCACGATGATCACAACAAGAGAACACAAGGCGCACAACAAGTAGCTACAAGCATATAAATGACATAGACCTAAGGAAGAATCCAGAACAGTAGATTTTACTATTTTTGCACAGGAAAGCAGGGCATTTAATCTTAGTCCTCTGCTCCAGAGAGAGAGAAGGTCAGATAGGCTCCTGGTCGACTGCTCAGGCAAAAACTAGTAACTCGACTATGAACAAGACGTAAGCAAGAAGAACACAAAAAGACGACATACGACATACCACAGTGACAACAAGAAATAAATGTCCCTAGACATAAGGCGTTCAACTAGCAACTGTAAGCAGAAAATGACACAAGGTGCTATGTATAGTACAGTCACAGATGGAAGAATCCATAGTAGTAGAACTTACAATTTCTTCACAGAAAAGCAGGGCATTTAATCTTAGTCCTCTGCTCCGGAGAGAGAGAAGGTCAGATAGGCTCCTGGCCGACTGCTCAGGCATAAACTAGTAATCTCCGTCAGGTGTGTCGCAAGAGTGGAAACCCTGCCTTTAAAGGGCTCGAGCCTCTTGATATGACACTGGATTCTATACATGAAAAATCACACACAGACTTATATACTAGGGCTACCTGGGAGTGTCTACGTCCCACCCGTCACAACAGTACAAATCAACCAATTACTACCACCCAGCGTAACAATAGACAAAAGAGAAGCCACGTCTACTATGAAAGGCACAAGACCCGGACTCAGACTGCAACAACCATTATTATGACCGGGCACTGAAAATGACTCAAGGGACAATAGTTATCGACCACACCAAGCAAATAATACATCCAAGCACAACAATAATTAATGAGCATCCAATCAATTATACGACAGGGCATTTATCTAAGACTCAAATGACATTACCTTCAGACCCAAGACTCTGTTTAACTTCTAAGCTCGACGAGTTACCATCCAAAACTTAAATTAAAGTACATTTGATTTATTCCCATCCCCCTCTTTCTGAATCATAACAAATGATTGTTCTCAGTTTCCAGAACCTTACATTCAAGTTTCGTCACTAACCATGAGACTTCATTAACCTTACAATAAATTAACATTGGCATCATCTCATTTTACAATAACTCGCAATTAAATGACAACTAATTATCGATCAAGTCRTCAACACCAACCTTAGATTCGCATTTTATAATGCAATAACAATGTATTTTAATGAAATTCTCCATGCATATTACAATAACACTAATTTACAGCTTGTGCCATTACCTATCATTATAATAACCTTGCAACTTAAAATAACATCAACATCATAATTAAAAGGCATATTATCAATAAATTTCAACTTAAAATAACAACTTCACGCTTTACATTTAATGACTTGGAAATAAATTAATAATCAAGGTACTGCTGGTGTGTTACCAATACATTTAAATTTAATAATTTACCCTAAGACAATCGACATTTCAAATTATAATAAAAGTACAGTGCAATCGATAACAGCAAAATTTTATTTATGTTGGTCTACGCTAACGCTCTATTTAGTTTAATTGCAATATGGTTACCTGTATATGTCAACCTAAATCTTACAGCAGCGTTACCATTACTACACCATTTTTAACTATCAATTACAATACCCATTCAAACAGTACAACTGGAACCCATATCTTACATGTGTTTTGCAATAACCAAGCCATTTGAATGACAATAAAAATTACATTAAAAATAATACGTTGTTATGATTTTAACACTGTCAATGTGGAGGAAAAGAAAAGAACAATTCATTAATCAGCACATAAGGGTTCTATCATTAATAATCGGTCCTTACACGACCTGAGCATGCCATATACATAAACTGTAACCATATAGTGCCAGAAGGTAACCCTATAACTACAACCTAATTAATTAATGCTGCAGAGAAAATAGCACCCCGTGCGTTCAGTGATGGGCTATCACTAAACTATGTTTATTTAAAACACAGACCATTACCTGTGCAAAGAATAACCATGAAAAACTACAAGCATGTACGCGGGCGCACTTCCAGAATGCACTGTTGTCCAGCTCAGAGTGACATGCGTGGCAGGTAAACAGGGACACGTGGCCACCAGGGGTAAGGTGAGGGATCTCTCGGTCCAGAATTTAACGCAGAGTAAGGATGGTAAAAGGTAAGGTAGCAGACCCATTTTTTTTTGCCAAGGGCGACGACTGCTATAGGTAGGAACACTAACCAAATTGGTACAGCTGTTGTTCCCACGCCCATAAAGTAGCGAACAGAGGTATGGTAAGCCATGATGATTCCACCAGTTGCGCCACTGTTCTCGATACGCCTGCGCACCAGTCGCGGGCTTCAACACAACGAATACCCACAGTAGATTTGCCAACGTGCATTACGCACGTCTGTTATCGACGCATTAAAACAAGGCTGGGTGGGTGAACCGTGGTATTTCTAAGGTTAGACGGTGTGAAGGGTACCCACTGAGAAAACAGTGAGAAGTTCCCATCTGGACGTGGAGCGGACTATCGGGTAGAACCGCTCAGTCAATCGATTGCTGCCAGACGGTGGTAACCAGCACAACGCAGTAAGGTAAATCTACAGGAAGGAGTGGCTCAAAAAAACAGAAAAATGCACAGGTAAGGGTGGTGCAGAGCTCGTCTAGTCAACGGGTTACACACCAAAATTTCAGCTCAGACCAACCCTAGCCCAGGGGTCACGATTGTGCCTCCGGAATAACATTCAGAAAAAAAAAAAAAAAAAAAAATTGGAGAGGGTACAACGCCCTATGGATTTGCCCAACGAACTTCAGGTTTATGACGACAATCGAAAGCCATTCATCATCACCGAAGGAAATTGAACCTTCCATCTTTTATTTAAGGAAGTACAGAGGTAACAGTATCTCAAAACAAATGAGATCGCCATTTAAAACACCTCCCTGGGGGTACAACATTGCATTAACTATAACAGAGACTTTCTCAGGACGGTGACCCTGCTCGTCAATAAAATTAGGATCACCATGGAAAACCTTAGAAGGGAGATCTTGGTAAGACTATGGAGGTTTCAGATAATGCCGTCTCGGTTGCTATAGCTAAGCTAAAGGTCTTATTCTCATAGGTTGTGCAAAAATAAAATTTTATTACTGTAATCACCACTTCCATTTTCTATAGCAGAATTAAACTAACAACCTTCACAGTAGTATTAAGATAAATTGAAGGGCATATAGCTCAAGATAGAATACATCCATATACATAACATCATACAGTTTAAGCATAAGATCCTAATGCATACAACTCTACCAAATGACGCGCGTACCTTTTCCCTTTCGACCGCCTCGATTGATGTTTGCGCCTCAATTGATGTCCCGCGCTCCTTGCCGCTCCTGCTTGCCGACCGTAGAGACCTCACCGGTACGTCCCAGCCAAATGTTAGGGGTACTCTACTTCCCCCTTAGCCCCCCGAGCCACAAAGGGGCCACACAAGATCCAGAAATAAGACTAGCTTCTCAGCTCGCCTCCAAGGCTGAACTACCACTCCAATACAACTGAGAAATTCCCAACTCCTCACAAGCAAGCAGGCAAGCCACAATCTGGCAGCGTAACGTTACGCTAACCATTCATCCCCTCTTCCCCATCTTCAGTTTCCTTTAGAGAAAATTGAGACCCACCTACTTTCCTAAGTCATTATTAAGTTTTAATGAAAATCCTCTAAAAATTCTCTGTCGTCCAAGTGTGACTCATCCCCCATGTTTCTCCAAAATTAATTTCTTTTAAAAATATTAAATGACTCATTTCCCCTCACCCACCTATAGTCGCTCCTAGAATTTCTCCTAGGTGTTCCTAGATCCCCTTACACGCTTTTAATAACTTTCCCTAAAAGAAGTTGCTATTTTAGTTCATTATAGAAAGTTCTTAATTTGTTGATTCCTTTTTGCTTTTTTTTTGCCTTATGTCCCCCACTTTCCTTTAACATGTTTCCTTTATTACTAGTTTCCCTATTCCCATTATTTATTCCTCTTTTTTTTTTCTTTTAAACTCAAAAAGATAAATGCGCTTATTAATCTTTTCATTATATTTTTAAATTCATTACTTTTATACTCTCACACGTTTTTTTTATTTTTTATATTCCTTTTTACAATTAAAACCACGTGTTTTAAATAAATTTTTCCCTCTCTTCACTTTACCCCCTTTAATTTTATGAAGACTTTAACTAACACTTAGGAGGATTTTAGTTTACGCCCGTATGTTTATTTTTGGAGGGTCTTTTCTTAAGGCTAATCCAAATTTTATCTTAGAGATGTTTTAAATTTAGGTTTAGATTTGAACTGGGCGACAATTAATTATGGGAGTCGTTTTGAGAATTTCTTAAGGCGTTAAGCTCTTAGGGTCATCTAGGTTGTCTCATCATCATCATCAATGCGACGTTCCCTTCAGGACGCACTATGTGCTCCAAGGGTTCCACTCGCCTCGTTTGTTTCTGTTGTGCGACGTTCCCTTCAGGATGCACCACGTGCTCCAACGGTGCCACTCGTCAACTTGACTGATTGGTAGACATATATAACCCCTGGAGTCAACACTCCGCCAGGTGAACTTGTGGGAGACTAAGGGCTCTAAGGAATAAGGCCCCCGCCTTATTGCGCGCCCCTTAGAATCATTATGAGCGACTGTCATAGTCTGCCCTCACGGCATCATGGATCCTCTCGATCTAGGTAATCGTTAACCTATAGTTCGAGCCACGACGGGAGTGCTAGTAGGCTGTGGCAGGGCTGTTGTCCACACCTCTCCCTCAACCTCTC
>SNQJ01S0001367.1:17063-27187 GCA_010110895.2 Picea sitchensis
AACAGGAAGACTCACGTCTACAAGTTGAAGAAGGCTCTGTACGGATTGAAGCAAGCTCCTAGAGCTTGGTATGGAAGGATTGATATTTTTCTGACGAGCTTAGGATTTACCAAGAGTAAAGCCGACTCTAACCTTTATTTCAAGGTTATGAATGATGAGCCTGTTATATTGTTGTTGTATGTGGATGACCTATTCTTAACTGGAGAAGAAAATCTCATCACCGAATGTAAGAAGAAGCTCGTTGCAGAATTTGAGATGAAATACCTTGGCCTAATGTACTATTTCTTAGGTCTTGAGGTATGGCAGAGCCCAGAGAGGATCTTCCTTAACCAAGGGAAGTATGCAGTTGAAATACTCAAGAGATTTGATATGTTGGAGTGCAAGTCCATGAATACACCCATGGAAACAAAGTTGAAGCTCCTAGTCGACACTTCGTCAAAATTTATGGATGCCATGCTGTATAGACAGATCATTGGATCACTGATGTATCTGACGAACACCAGGCCAGATATTTGTTTTTTTTTTAACACCTTGATTCAGTTTCTGGTAGAACCCAAACATGTTCACCTAGTTGCTGCAAAACATGTGATGGGGTACCTTAGGGTTACATTAGATTGTGGTCTCGGCTATGATGGAGACCATGACTTCAGACTGAGTGGTTATACTGATTCATATTGGGTTGGAAGTGTCTCTGGCAGAAAGAGAACTTTAGGATGTTGTTTGAGTCTGGGGTCAGTCATGATCTCATGGCAGAGTAGGAAGCAATCAAGCATTGCTCTCAGCACAACGGAAGAAGAATACATTGTTGTATGTTCTACCAGTTGTGAAGCCATATGGCTTCGAAATTTGTTGACGAGTTTATTCGATCTAGAGATGGAATAAACCAAGATCCTATGTGATAACCAGATATTTATAAAGATGACAAAGAACCATGTGTTCCATGACAAGTCAAAACACATAGAGATACGATACCATTACATCCGTGATATGGTGCAGAGAGGAGCCATAAAGCTCCAATATGTTAGCATGTTAGCACAAATGAATAGGTTGTCGATGTGTTGACCAAGCCTCTATATCATGTAAAGTTTGAGCACTTTCAAGATAATCTTGGTGTAGTCTGAAAGGACCTCCCTCAAAAGGGGGAGTAGTGTAGATGTGCCAACTTAATTGTTGTGATGTCAACTTCATGCTGATGATATTCCAACCTCGTGCTATGTAGATGTGCCAGCTTAATTATTGTGATGCCATCTTCATGCTGATGATATTCCATCCTTGTGTTGTGTTGATGTGCCACCTTAAGTGTTGTGATGCCAGCCTCGTGTTGATTCCATTCCAGCCTCGTGTTGTGATGATGTGTCAGCCTCGTTTTGATGAAGTGTTAGCCTCATGTTGTGATGATGTGCTAGCCTCGTACTGTGATGATGTGCCAACCTCGTGTTGTGATGATGTGCCATCCTCGTGATGTAATGCCAACCTTGTGTTGTGATGCCAACCTCGTGCTGAAGACTCTCAGCCTAGTGCTAATGTTGATGATGCTCCAGCCTTTGTGTTGTGTTGTTGCTATTATTGATGATGATGTATTAGTATTATACTAATACATGTTGATGTAGATGATGGTGCCATTCTAGCTCTCTGTTTTGAATGGTGATATTGATGATGAGAAAAAATTCCGATGATTTATAGATATGTCAGTCAGTGTTCCAATATGTTGTTGATGATGTTTCCGTCTCTCTCACCCGATGCTATTGTAGAATACCCTTCTTGTTAAGGGGGAGTGTTGAAATATTGTAACTGAAAAGAGCATTTTATTTATTATTGATGTATTATTCATTAGATCAATCCCCTTTTGTGGATTGATCATGTCGGGCATTGTAAATGACCAAATCTCCTTTTTTGGATTGATCATGTCGGGTATTGTAAATGACCAAATCCCCTTTTGTGGATTGGTAAAACCCTAATAGTAATAGGAAGAATAAGAAGTCAACCCCCAGATTAATTTAAGGTGGTTCTAACCACCCAGAATGAGAAGTCGGCCTTGCCAGTGAAAAGACACCTCAGTTCAATGCCTGTCAGATTGTATAAATAAGAGAGGCTAGCGCCTCATTTGTTCACTCATTCACTTGATCATCAGAGCACAAGTTTTGAGCTACAGTTGGAGAAGAAGAGAGAGAGAGGGGTGCACTACTTGGGAGAGGAGTTTATGTATTGTTTGGTTCATTCTCTTGGCATTGTATTGGCTATCTATATTAAGGAAGTTTTTGTTGGGTTTTCTCCCCCATGAGGATTTCGCAGGATAAATGATGTGTCTCTTGTGATTGTGTATTTCACAGTGATCCTATCTATGCTATGGTTATATAGTAAATTGAAAAGAAAAATAATAATATCTTAAACCTTAACAACGCGTAGCAATAATCAACAACATGACAGAACAAGGCGCAGTACAAGAAAAGCTATGTCAGCTGATGGACATGGAAGAAGATATGATTCCATTAGGATTTCACCAAGAAGTATAGAAATCAAGGGACAAATCTTGGCATGACAGACATATTAAAAGGAAGAGTTTCAAGGAGGGAGGCCTAGTCTTGGTGTATGACAGTAAATTTCTTCAGCATCTAGGAAAATTCAGAATGCATTGGTTGGGACCATATGAATTGAAGACTATCATAGAGGGGGGATTTGTACAATTGAAAGATTTAGGAGGTACGGAACTCAGAGGAATGATCAATAAGAATCGACTAAAATTGTATAGGGACAGTTGACCTCCTAGTACTTAGAAAGTTACCACACAGTAAGAATATATGTATATAGTGTATTATAATAGAAGTAAGGGAGAGAAAATGAGAAAAAAAAATAAAAAGAAGGAAAGCCATAAAAAGTAAAAAGGGGATAAAAATAAAAATAGATCGGTGCACATGGTGGGTCTTGATAGAATAGAACTGATAGAACATAACATTGCGTTGCAAGAAAACCAAGGTTCAAAAACATTGTGCGAAGAAGATAAATTAATGGATAGAAAGGTACAACGCACAGGGAACACAACAAAAAGTGAATAAGTGACAATTGCCAGTGCGACACCGTTGTCACTTCTCTGTCCCGCTATAAAGTCGGAAAAAGGGGGAAAGCAACCAATTATATTATTTTCTAGGGAGAATAACATAGGGCTGAGTGAAAGAGCGAAAAAGTGTGAATTTATGCTACCATCCGTCGATTTGGAAGCCTGTAGTTTGGATTTCCTCCCCATGTCACCACCGAGGGTTGGAACACTGAGCAGAACCAAACGAAACACATGGAGCAGCACTCAGGTGCCACAGTTGTGGATGTGGATGAAATCCACACACCGGAGTACGAGAAGACCACATTGCATGTGGAAGAGGATAAGGAACCCGCACAGGAGCTTGAGCAGCTGGAAGAGGACGCTGAATGGACGAAATTCGACGCGTCCAGGGGAAAAGGGTCGCAACAAGAAGAACTGACCACGAGTTCCATGCAGAAGGCCTAGAGATGAAACCAGAGAAAGATGTCGTATTAGAGGGTGGGGTATCATCCCCACAAGGGAATAAGAAGGCGCGAGCAAAGAGTACTGTGCATGGCATACAACGCGTACATGTGGAATTGGCTATACTCATGCCAAAAATCCCCAAGGGAGTGAAGACCAATGATAACATGGTAGGAGGGGTCGATAGCCTTAAATACTCCTACCATGATGTCTTTGACACCATAAAGTTCCCATATTTGGCAGCACAAAGCTACCTGGAGAGAAAGGGAGGAGGCCCATCAGGCGCGCCACTGTTGGATCCTGCGTAGTTGATCCTGGGACTATACAACACCAACATCGTGAAATTATTAGATATATCACACTTCGGGTGTGGGAAACACATAAATGGATGTGTCAAACAACTGTTAGTGAGTGTACACAGAAGCATCTTATGGATAGATAGGCCAATGCCTATCAACATCGATCTCATCGCAGAAATTACAGGGCTACCCACAGATGGGGATAAGCTAGAAAAGTACCTAGATGACAAGACTAAGGAAAAATCCATTTTAGACGAGATCAAAGAGAAGTATGGCATAGAGAGGGGTAACAAAGGTATCAATATCGGCGACATCAATGATCTTGTGACATGATTTGTAAAAATATTGCTCGGTTGAAAATTAATGTGCAAGTGTCGAAAAGAAGAAGCGCCCGTAGTAGTAGTAGTTGCGGCACAGTGCACAAAGGGGAGATTGATGAGATGGGGCCCTTATCTCTTGAACTCATTCCTTGAAGACTGCAAGGATGCGCAAGACTAGGGATCTGAGTTCCATTATTCGTGGTTACTCATCCTCGTTGCACTTATGGGGTGGTAGGAACCCACATACAACCTGTTCCTACCAAGGATAGGAAAATGTGGCGCAGTGCGCTACACATCCCTTCGCAGTACAATTGATCCCAAAAAGAAGAAACTTAACAGCAACATGTTCGTGATATACTTGACAAAGATCCAAAATAGAGTCACAGAGACATGGAGGATTCCCATAGAAATTATCCAGGAGTTTGGGTAGATAGCAAACTTCCAAGCATCGCACGACAATATGTGGATACAAGTAAAGAGGGATCTAGCTGAGTGGTTGCAGTTGAAGTACTGTGTAACAATGAAATACATCTAGATGGAGGTCCAGGAATGGCATGAGGAGTGGAGAGTGGTAACAATCCCAAATACGGTACCAGGAGAACGAACAAGGATGCAGGACATAACAATCCATGCGCAGTAGGCAAGCACAAATGGATCAAGCACCAAGAAAAATAAGGCACAGGGCCAAGAAGGGAAAAACAATCCCATAAAAAATAAATCCATAACGAAGAAGACATCCCAATGTGGTTCTACACAGAGATCATCGCGCATAGAGTAGACAAAAAGAGAAGAAACAAAACAAGTGCGCCCATAGGAAAAGTAGACAGAGACACAAGAAGTCTCAATGGAAGAAGGAAAAGGGAAAGATATCGGTAGGGATACATAGATGCCAGAAGCATCTGAACCACCAGAGGCCCAAAGGAAGAGAACAAGGGAGGAACCAAGTGGTTCCAGAAACAAGGCCAAGGCCCACAGGAATCCCATGGAAACATCATTGGAGGTAGACGACGTGGAGTTGATAGCCACCACAGTAGAGGATCGGTTGTTAGATGAGTGGGAGAACGTTGAGAACCACAGAGCTTCAACTTTGGAGAAAATCCAAGAGGTGAAAACTACACTTAAGCAATTAAAGGTCAAAATAGAGAAGAAACAACAAAAGACAGTAGCGCCAGCGAAAGAAGGGGTATTGGTGGGCGAGACAATGTAGATCACGGAACAGGGGAGTGTAAACTTTAGGATTACTCTCGACATGCTATTCATGGATGAGGAGACAATGTAGAGGTCGCTGAGAGAGATTGAGATGTTGGACTTGGAATTTCCCAAGATTCCAACCAAGGCACTCTATAAATTACAAGTGAGCGTCGAGTAGGAAATTTAGTCCAGAGCAAGATCTGATGCGACAAACTTACAGTTAGCACAGGAAGACACCACCTCACTGAAGAAGGCACTTATCCAAGAAGGGAAATATAATAAGATGGCGCAGTAGAAGGTGGATGAGATGGAAAATCAGATCCACGTAGTGTTCCAAGCCATCTCGGATAGCGAAGGAAAACAAGGAGTGTCAACGCAGGAGAAAATGCAAAAGATATTGTAGACGATGCAACACTACAAGGGCCATATCAAAGATTTGTAGGAGCATGCAATTCCCACAACTCCTCCAGAAATCAGAGTGCAAAGGGAGCAGGATGCAATAGCTTCTGCAGAGAGCATCACACAAAATATACACAAGATGACACAACTGCTGGAGAAGAGTGCCCAACTATGGACACAAATTCTAGAGTATGGAAGCTTACATGAGCTGCAAGGGAAGGAGGAAAAACTACACGCAGCCATGGAAGATGTCAAACAACGATAGAGAAAGATGTCACTGCCAGAAAAGATCAAAACTGCCACGGAGATGAAAACCTTACAAATAGAGGAAAAGGGAGTACAAACGTAAAAGATGACACGACAAGATTAGTTGGAGCCCCTGCAATAAAAGTAATAACAACTGGTCATTGAGATTGATGCAACAAATTTGAGTGTAGAGCGTATTGCAGTGGAAGGAGGAGAGATGCTACAAAAACTAGTCACCGCACAACTCATGGAAGATATGACCAAAAGGAGCATCCAGGCTCAGGCGCAGTTCCATAGAATCACAAAAATGTATGACGCGCTGGCACAAGAAGTGACAGACATTGGAGTTAGGCAGTGACTCAGGACGAGTCACGATGTCAGTGTTGGGGGCCTGTTGGGTGAAGGCTCAGTTTTGAGGAAAATCAACACATGTAAGGCATACAAGCATGTAGGAAAATAAGCACGTGTAAGGGAGACGTGCATGTAGGAAAATAAACATGTGTACGATAGATGTGCATGCAGGAAAAGCAACACATGCAAGACAGACGCGCATGCATAAGAGGAAAGCATGCGAGGAATGCATGAAAGAAGACCTAGCCATGATAGGTTTAGGGTTTTGGTAAGAACATGTAATGGTTGATAAGACAAAAACATGTATAAGTAGGTACCTATGAGGTCTAGGTCGAGGTTCGAACATGGTTCAGTAGTTGGTGTTTCTTAATGCTCAGGTTTGATGAGAGAGGACCAAAATGACTGTAAATCTGATTGGTTTTGTAATTTGTTGAGTTGAGGAGAGGAAACAGGGTAGATATTGAGGGTTAGATCATAAGCTGAGGAGCTTGGTGTGATCTAGTCTGTCTCATTGTAGATATTGACCTGTAGATGGAGAGTTGTAGTGCGCATGACATAGTAGTTTTGGAAACCATAATAAAAGAGTAGAGCAACCAAATCTTTTTGGACATATCCCAGTAGGGGTGAAACACGATAGATCATGTGTTATGTGATTGAATATTGTGTATTTCCTTTACTTTCAATGATTAGATGTTATACAAATGTGTGAATGACTAGTTACATCTGCTATTTTACATGCATGAATAAGAATGACAGGGTATTCAATATAAGTTGAATGTTAAAGTAACAAATGAAGATCACAGAGTTTAATCCTAGATCCCCACTCATTCCCAGGCTGCAAGAACTTGAGCATTGTATCCACCAATAGAACTATCTTGGGTGAGACCGCCCAATGCACTATCTGTACTGCGCTTCCTTCTATTTTACCAGAGGGGATGATAGTTTTAAAGGGTTTTTTGTTGGAAACCGTGGTAGATCTGAACCTGGGTCAGCCCAAGAAAGGTAGTAAGAATAGTTTAATACCAACAATGATTCCTCTTTCTATTTAGGAGGAGAAAATACTCACTCCAAGGGAGACGTCCTAGGACCTAGTTGGTTGATGAAGGGAAATAAGACAAGGTAAAAACCAACCCCTCTCTCTAGGTCACTCAAAGGAAAGAAATCACTTGGTTAAATTCAAAAGGTCAAGGGAACTAAATGTGAGTGGTACCTTCCCTTTACCAATGAAACAACAAATGTTATAGAAATAATAAATGATATCAATGCTTGAACAAATAGTGACTTTATGATAAGATCTGCTACTAGACAAGTTTATACATGGAAAAGATAAATATGTAGCAATTGTAATCTATCCAAAAATTGCAACTTGTTTGGGCGAATATAATGAGATATTAAAGCTTCACAATGACATTACTTTTGCCACTTGCAATTTCTAGATAGATATAGGTCAAATAATGTGTTTCAAAGGTTTTTCTAAACACTTATAACAACATAAAATTGATAGTGATGACATCAATAAACCACTTCAGAAAATGTACTTATTTAAGGAAATAACATACACAATTTTGGCATCAAATGATAGTAACTTACCTAGTACAATTTTATGGGCAGTTCTCTTGTTAATATAGGCTGATTAGGGCTGCAAACAACGGTTGTAACAGCAGGGATAACAACAACAACAACTTCATAAATACACTTAGAATGAAAACAATAATTAGTTCAAAGCCTTAAGGTGATAGCGCCTAGGATTGTGCAATTTTTTGGGTTAGTTTACTTAGTTATTAAGGTTAGATAGGTTGCACAATAAATGGTTGTAATAGTGATTGTAACAATAGTAAGTCAATTGTTAGTATTTGTTTATCAAGTTTGAGTGTGGGTTGAATGTTTCTTGTCAAGGAGATGAGGAGAGAAGACTAGTGCCTTCAAGAGGGTGATGGAGTCAAGGTCGACGGATTCCTTTAGGGTTGATAACAGTAATGATTATACTCATATCCAAGGAAGATTGAGTCTAGGGAGAGTAGTTCCTTAAGTCTCCCTAGGACCTCAAGCTTGGAAAAGGAAAGCCACTAGGGTGTAGGCTCTTCTAGGCCCTAGCGCCTCCTTCATCTTGGACTATTTAGGAATAAACTTATTTAAGAAACAACAATTAATCACCACCTCCAAGGTGCTAGCACTTTAGGGCATTGGAGCTTAGAAAATTATTAGAAAAACCTTGCAAATTTCAGCAAACAACAAGCAAAGAAGTAGCGCTTTAAGTTCTTCACTTCTAGCATTAATTAGGCATGCAATATCATAATCTCATATGAGCAATTAAACCATACACTTAACCATTCAATAGATGACAAAAAAACCAGATTTTACTTACTAGCACTAAGAATAATCATGCAAAAGAAGACTAGATTGTCAAATGATTCACAAGATTTGATCCAAGTTGCAAGAAAAAGCCTCTAAGAGAGGTGTGCCTCACTATTTCAGCCAAACAATCCTCAAGAGGAAGAATTTTTCAGACCTCGTCTCCTAATGACCAATTATCATAAAATGAATGTCACTTTTGTCTTATTTATACCAAAATTGTGACCTTAATTAGTTTTTAGGTCAAAAACAAGGCCGACCTAGACAGTTTACTACAAAAATTAAATTTTGAATAATTAAATTTGCATCTCAAAAGGCCTCCAAAGGTGATGTCATGCCCCTCTAGGGTGACCTTGGCCTCAAGTGTGGGACGTTGGGCAAGGGAGATGAAACGATGGGCTTCCAAAGGCCTAAAATCTTTCCCACATGTGCCAATAACCTCATGAATTCCTCCAAGGTGACAACCCCAACTTACAGGTGATGTCCAAGGCAACCCAAGGCCAACGTTCAGGTGGGAGGAGCATGAAACCCTAGGTCTAGGTCTTCCAGAATACCTCCAAAGGCAATGTCCTTCCTTCTTCTAGTGCAAGCCTTCAATCTCTTCTAACACCCTAGATGGGGTTTCAGTGTCCATCCGTGGGCTCTGAGCTCTCATGAAGGTATGAGCTAATCATTCCCTCATGTGCACCTGTCCAACGAGCAAGATCCTGCAGAGACAACAAGTACGCCCTCTAGGGGTTCATAAGTCACAAGTATGATAACATGTAAATCACATCCAATAATTAAATTACCCGAACATGTGCATCAAACCCCCCTTAAACCCAAACAAATGCTCGAAGATGTTATGCAATTTGACAAGTTAATTTTGGAGAGGGTCTCAAGATGTCCTATTGGGATAATTCCCCTTAACTTTGGGGTGTTTCCCAAGAGGAGTCTAGTCCAATTCATGCAAGTGTATGAGGTGGCATGGGGTAAATATTTGGGCATGGGGTGCATGTGATAACAGGGAAATGTAGAGTCTTACTTGTGGGTGCCTTTGTGGAGGGTGAGTTGCACCTTGTCATGGATGCAATTGTTTCCTAGCCAATGTATTGCCATTTATTCTAAACTTTCTTTCGTTTGATATTTTTCTCTTGTGCTACAAGGGAATAGTTGAGGGCCACTATCCTAGCTTGATGACCAGAGGTGACAATGTTATCCACAAAATATTTCATGGAAATGAGAAGGTTGGCTCGTAATGAGACCCCCTTTCTCTTGGTTATGCCACTTGTTATCCCCACTTTTTAGGGATAACTAGGAGATCATGTCTCGAGGCCCATAGGTCCTAGACATGGAGTACTGAGAGAAGGATTGACCTAAGCATGGCCCTGGAGGGCCTACCTTTTCTTCTTCCATCGTCCTTATCTTGTCACCAACAACAACATCTATCACCATCAGCTTGATCCTATATCAGAAGAGGTTCTTGCTCCA
>SNQJ01S0001367.1:27237-40143 GCA_010110895.2 Picea sitchensis
CTTGGCATTGTATTGGCTATCTATATTAAGGAAGTTTTTGTTGGGTTTTCTCCCCCATGAGGGTTTCCTAGGATAAATGATGTGTCTCTTGTGATTGTGTATTTCTCAGTGATCCTATCTATGCTATGTAGTAAGTTGAAAAGAAACCTAACAATAGCTTAAACCTTAACAATGTGTAGCAATAATCAGCAACATGACAGAACGAGGCACATTACAAGAAAAGATAAGTCAGCTGATGGAGATGGAAGAAGATATGATTCTAGCAGGATTTCACCAAGAAGTTCAGAAATCAAGGGACAAATCTTGGCATGACAGACATATTAAAAGGAAGAGTTTCAAGGAGGGAGACTTAGTCTTGGTGTATGACAGTAAATTTCTTCAACATCTAGGAAAATTTAGAATGCATTGGTTGGGACCATATGAATTGAAGACTATCATAGAGGGGGGAGTTGTACAATTGAAATATTTAGGAGGTACAAAACTCAGAGGAATGATCAATGAGAGTCGACTAAAACTGTATAGGGACAGTTGACCTCCTAGTACTTAGAAAGTTACCACATAGTAAGAAGATATGTATATAGTGTATTATAGTAGAAGTAAGGGAGAGAAAATGAGAAAAACAAATAAAAAGAAGGAAATCCATAAAAAGTGAAAAGGGGATAAAAATAAAAATAGATTGGTGCACATGGAGGGTCTTGATAGAATAGAACTGATAGAGCATAACAATGCGTTGCAAGAAAACTAGGGTTCAAAAACATTGCACGAAGAAGAGAAATTAACGGATAGAAAGGTACAATGCACAAGAAACACAATAAAAAGTGAAGAAGTGACAACTGTTAGTGTGGCACCGTTGTCACTTCTCCGTCCCGCTATAAAGTCAGAAAAAAGGGGGAAAGCAACCAATTATATTATTTGCTAAGGAGAATAACATAGAGCTGAGTGAAAGAGAAACATAGTGTGAATTTACGCTACCATCCGTCGATTTGGAAGCCTGTAGTTCGGATTTCCTCACCATGTCACCATTGAGGGTTGGAACACTAAGTAGAACCAAACGAAAAACATGGAGCAACACTCAGGTGCCACAGTTATGGATGTGGATGAAATCCACACACCGGAGTATGAGAAGACCACATTACATGTGGAAGAGGAGAAGGAACCCGCACAGGAGCCCGAGTATCCGGAAGAGGACGCTGAACGGACGAAATTCAACATGTCCAGGGGAAAAGGGTTGCAGCAAGAAGAACTGACCACGGGTTCCACGCAGCAAGGCCTAGAGATGAAACCAAAGCAGGAAACAAAGAAAGAGGTTGTACTAGAGGGTGGGATATCATCCCCACAAGGGAAGAAGAAGGCGCGAGAAGATAGTAGTGCGCATGGAGTACAATGCGTACATGCGGAATTGGCTATACTCATGCCAAAAATCCCCAAGGGAGTGAAGACCGCCGATAACATGGTAGGAGGAGTCGATAGCCTTAAATACTCCTACCATGATGTCTTTGACACCATAAAGTTCCCATATTCGGCAACACAAAGCTACCTGGAGAGCAAGGGAGAAGGCCCATCAGGCGCACCACTGTTGGAGCCTGTGTGGTGGATCCTGGGACTGTACAACACCGACATCATGAAATTATTAGATATACCACACTTCGGGCATGGGAAACACATAAATGGATATGTCAAACAACTATTAGTGAGGGTGCACAGAGGCATCTTGTGGATGGATAGGCTATTGCCTATCAACATCGATCTCATCGCAGAAATTATAGAGATACCCATAGATGGGGATAAGCTAGAAAAGTACCTAGACAACAAGACTAAGGAAAAATCCATTTCATACAAGATCAAAGAAAAGTATGGCGTAGAGAGGGATAACAAAGGTATCAGGATCTACGACATCAATGATCCCGCGACATGATTTGCAAAAATATTGCTCGGTTGCAAATTAATGTGCAAGTGTCGAAAAGAAGAAGTGCCCGCAGGAGTAGTAGTAGTTGCGGTGCAGTGCGCAAAGGGGAGATTGATGAGTTGGGCCCCTTATCTCCTGAACTCATTCCTTGAAGACTGCAAGGATGCGCAATACTGGGGATCTGAGTTCCATTATTCATGGTTACTCATCCTCGTTGCACTTATGGGGTGGTAGGAACCCACATACAACCTGTTCCTTCCAAGGATAGGAAAATGTGGCACAGTGCGCTACACATCCCTTCGCAGTACAGCTGATCCCAAAAAGAAGAAACTTAGCAATGACATGTTCGTGATATACTTGACGAAGATCCAAAATAAAGTCATGGAGACATGGAGGATTCCCATAGAAATTGTCCAGAAGTTTGGGCAGATAGCGAACTTCCAAGCATCGCACAACAGTATGTGTCTACAAGTAAAGAGGGATCTAGCTAAGGAGTGGTTGCAGTTGAAGTACTTTGTAACAATGCAGTACATCCAGATGGAGGTCCAAGAATGGCCTGAGGAGTGGAGAGTGGCAACAATCCCAAAGATGGTACCAGGAGCACGAACGAGGATGTAGGACATAACAATCCATGCGCAGTAGGTAGTCACAAATGGATCAAGCACCAAGAAAAATAAGGCACAGGGCCAAGAAGGGGACAATAATCCCATAAAAAATAAAACCATAACGAAGAAGCCATCCCAACGTGGTTCTACACAGGGATCATTGCGCACAGAGTAGACAACAAGAGAAGAAACAGAACAAGTGTGCCCGTAGGAAAAGTAGACAGAGACACAAGAAGTCTCAATGGAAGAAGGAGAAGGGAAAGATATCGGTAGGGATACACAGATGCCAGAAGCATTTGAACCACCAGAGGCCCAAAGGAAGAGAATAAGGGAAGAACCAAGTGGTTCCAGAAAGAATGCCAAGGCCCACATGAATCCCATGGAAACATCATTGGAGGTAGACGACGTGGAGTTGACAGCCACCATAGTAGAGGATCGACTGTTAGACGAGTGGGAGAATGTTGAGAACCACAGAGATTCAACTTTGGAGCAAATCCAAGAGGTGAAAACTACACTTGAGCAATTAAAGGTCAAAATAGAGAAGAAAAAACAAAAGACAGTAGCGCCAGCGAAAGAAGGGGTATTGGTGGGCGAGATAGTGTGGATCACGACGCAGGGGAGTTAAACTTCAGGATTACTCCCAACATGTTATTCATGGATGAGGAGACAACATAGAGGTCGTTGAGAGAGATTGAGATGTTGGACTTGGAATTTCCCAAGATTCCAACCAAGGCACTCTATAAATTACAAGTGAGAGTTGAGTATGAAATTCAGTCCAGAGCAAGATCTGATGCGACAAACTTACAGTTGGCACAGGAAGACACCACCTCACTAAAGAAGGCACTTATCCAAGAAGGGAAAGAGAATAAGATGGCGCAGTAGAAGGTGGATGAGATGGAAAATCAGATCCACGTAGTGTTCTAAGCCATCACGGATAATGAAGGAATACAAGGAGTGTCAGTGCAGGAGAAAATGCAGAAGATATCGCAGACGATGCAACACTACAAGGACCATATCAAAGAGTTGTAGGAGCGTGCAGTTCCCACAACTCCTCCAGAAATCAGAATGCAAAGGGAGCAGGATGCAATAGCTTCTGTAGAGAGCATCGCACAAAATATACACAAGATGACACAACTGCTGGAGAAGAGTGCCCAACTATGGAAACAAATTCTAGAGTATGGAAGCTTACAAGAGCTGCAAGGGAAGGAGGACAAACTACACGAAGCCATAGAAGATGTCAAACAACAATAGACAACGATGGCATTGCCATAAAAGATCAAAATTGCCACAGAGATGAAAACCTTACAAGCAGAGGAAAAGGGAGTACAAGCGTAAAAGATGACGCGACAAGCTTAGTTGGAGCCCTTGCAATAAAATGCAGAACAACTGGTCATTGAGATTGACGCAACAAATTTGAGTGTAGAGCGTATTGTAGTGGAAGGAGGAGAGTTGCTACAAAAAATAGTCACCGCACAGCTCATGGAAGATATGGCCAAAAGGAGCATCCAGGCTCAGGCGCAGTTCCATAGAATCACCAAAATTTATGATGCATTGGCACAAGCAGTGAGAAACATTGGAGTTAGGCAGTGACTTGGGACGAGTCACGATGTCAGTGTTGGGGGCCTGTTGGGTGCAGGCCCAGTTTTGAGGAAACTCAGCACATGTAAGGCAGACAAGCATGTAGGAAAAGAAGCACGTGTAAGGGAGACGCGCATGTAGGAAAATAAACATGTGTACGACAGACACACATGCAGGAAAAGCAGCACATGCAAGACAAACGCACATGCATAAGAGTAAAGCATGTGAGGAATGCATGAAAGGAGACCTAGCCATGATAGGTTTAGGGTTTTGGTAAGAAAATGTAATGGTTGATAAGCCAAAAACATGTATAAGTAGGTACCTATGAGGTCTAGGTCGGGGTTCGAACATGGTTCAGTAGTTGGTGTTGCTTAATGCTCAGGTTTGATGAGAGAGGACCAAAATGATTGTAAATATGATTGTTTTTGTAAGTTGTTGAGATGAGGAGGGGAAACCAGGTAGATATTGAGGGTTAGATCATAGGCTGAGGAGCCTAGTGTGATCTAGTCAGCCTCATTGTAGATCTTGACCTGCAGATGGAGAGTTGTAATGTGTGTGACGTTGTAGTTTTGGAAACACCATAATAAAAGAGTAGAGCAGCCAAATATTTTTGGACGTATCCCAGGAGGGGTGAACCACGATAGATCATGTGTTATGTGATTGAATATTTTGTATTTCCTTTACTTTCAATGATTATATGTTATACAAATGTGTGAATGACTAGTTACATCTGCTATTTTACATGCATGAATAAGAATGATAGGGTATTCAATATAAGTTGAATGTTAAGGTAACAAATGAAGATCACCAAGTTTAATCCTATATCCCCACTCATTCCCACGCTACAAGCACTTGAGCATTTCATCCACCAATAGAACTATCTTGGGTGAGACCGCCCAATGCACTATCTATACTGCGCTTCCTTCTAGTTTACCAGAGGGGCCGATAGTTTTAAAGGGGTTTTTGTTGGAAACCATGGTAGATATGAACCTGGGTCAGCCCAAGAAAGGTAGTAAGAATAGTTTAATACCAACAATGATTCCTCTTTCTATTTAGGAGAAGAAAATACTCACTCCAAGGGAGACGTCCCAGGACCTAGTTGGTTGATGAAGGGAAATAAGACAAGGTAAAAACCAACCCCTCTCTCTAGGTCACTCAAAGGAAAGAAATCACTTGGTTAAATTCAAAAGGTCAAGGGAAGTAAATGTGAGTGGTACCTGCCCTTTACCAATGAAACAAAAAATGTTATAGAAATAATAAATGATATCAATGATTGAACAAATAGTGACTTTATGATAAGATCTGCTACTAGACAAGTTTATACATGGAAAAGATAAATATGTAGCAGTTGTAATCTATCCAAAAATTGCAACTTGTTTGGGCAAATATAATGAGTTATTAAAGCTTCAAAATGACAATACTTTTGCCACTTGCAAGTTCTAGATAGATATAGGTCAAATAATGTGTTTCAAAGGTTTTTCTAAACACTTATAACAACATAAAATTGATAGTGATGACATCAATAAACCACTTTAGAAAATGTACTTATTTAAGGAAATAACACACACAATTTTGGCATCAAATGATAGTAACTTACCTAGTACAATTTTATGGGCAGTTCTCTTGTTAATATAGGCTGATTAGGGATGCAAACAATGGCTGTAACGGTAGGGATACCAACAACAACAACTTCATAAATACACTTAGAATGACAACAAAAATTAGTTCAAAGCCTTAAGGTGATAGCGCCTAGGATTGTGCAATTTTCTGGGTTAGTTTACTTAGTTATTAAGGTTAGATAGGTTGCACAATAAATGGTTGTAACAGTGATTGTAACAGTAGTAAGTCAACTGTTAGTATTTTTTTATCAAGTTTGAGTGTGGGTTGAATGTTTCTTGTCAAGGAGATAAGGAGAGAAGACTAGTGCCTTCAAGAGGGTGATGGAGTCAAGGTCGATGGATTCCTTTAGGGTTGATAATAGTAATGATTATACTCATATCCAAGGAATATTGAGTCTAGGGAGAGTAGTTCCTTAAGTCTCCCTAGGACCTCAAGATTGGAAAAGGAAAGCCACTAGGGTGTAGGCTCTTCTAGGCCCTAGTGCTTCCTTCTTCTTGGACTATTTAGGAATAAACTTATTTAAGAAACAACAATTAATCACCACCTCCAAGGTGCTAGCACTTTAGGGCCTTGGAGCTTAGACAATTATTAGAAAAACCTTGCAAATTTCAGCAAACAACAAGCAAAGAAGTAGTGCTTTAAGTTCTTCACTTCTAGCAATAATTAGGCATGCAATATCATAATATCATATGAGCAAGTAAACCATACACTTAACCATTCAATAGATGACAAAAAAACCAGATTTTACTTACTAGCACTAAGAATAATCATGAAAAAGAAGACTAGATTGCCAAATGATCCACAAGATTTGATCCAAGTTGCAAGAAAAAACCGCTAAGAGAGGTGTGCCTCACTATGTCAGCCAAACACTCCTCAAGAGGGAGAAATTTTCAGACCTCTTGTCTCCCAATGACCAATTATCATAAAATGAATGTCACTTTTGTCTTATTTATACCAAAATTGTGACCTTAATTAGTTTTTAGGTCAAAAACAAGGCCGACCTGGACAATTTACTACAAAAATTAAATTTTGAATAATTCAATTTGCATCTCAAAAGGCCTCCAAAGGTGATGTCATGCCCCTCTAGGGTGACCTTGGCCTCAAGTGTGGGACGTTGGGCAAGGGAGATGAAATGATGGGCTTCCAAAGGCCTAAAATATTTCCCACATGTGCCAATAACCTCATGAATTCCTCCAAGGTGATAACCCCAACTTATAGGTGACATCCAAGGCTACATAGGTGACATCCAAGGCAACCCAAGGCCAACGTTCAGGTGGGAGGAGCATGAAACCCTAGGTCTAGGTCTTCTAGAATACCTCCAAAGGCAATGTCCTTCCTTCTTCTAGTGCAAGCCTTCAATCTCTTCTAACACCCTAGATGGGGTTTCAGTGTCCATCTGTGGGCTCTGAGCTCTCATGAAGGTTTGAGCTAATCATTCCCTCATGTGCACCTGTCCAATGAGCAAGGTCCTGTAGACACAAAAAGTACGCCCTCTAGGGGTTCATAAGTCACAAGGATGATAACATGTAAATCATATCCAATAATTAAATTACCCGAACATGTGCATCAAACCCCCCTTAAAGCCAAACAAATGCTCGAAGATGTTATGCAATTTGACAAGTTAATTTTGGAGAGGGTCTCAAGATGTCCTATTGGGATAATTCCCCTTAAGTTTGGGGTGTTTCCCAAGTGGAGTCTAGTCCAATTCATGCAAGTGTATGAGGTGGCATGGGGTAAACATTTGGGCATGGGGTGCATGTGATAATAGGGAAATGTAGATTCTTACTTGTGGGTGCCTTTGTGGAGGGTGAGTTGTACCTTTTCATGGATGCAATTGTTTCCTAGCCCATGTATTTCCATTTATTCGTAACCTTCTTTCTTTTGATCTTTTTCTCTTGTGCTACAAGGGAATAGTTGAGGGCCACTGTCTTGGCTAGATGACCAGAGGTGACAATGTTATCCACAAAATATTTCACAGAAATGAGAAGTTTGGCTCGTAATGAGACCCCCTTTCTCTTGGTTATGCCACCTGTTATCCCCACTTTTTAGGGATAACTAGGAGATCATGTCTTGAGGCCCACAGGTCCTAGACATGGAGTACTGAGAGCAGGATTGACCTGAGCATGGCCCTGGAGGGCCTACCTTTTATTCTTCCATCGTCCTTATCTTGTTAGCAGCAGCAACATCCATCACCATCAGCTTGATCCTGTATCAGAAGAGGTTCTTGCTCCATGAGGTAATTGGTCCATGTATCATGGTATGTGTCACTTTTGATCATTGAAACCTTTAAATATATACATCTAATTCCTTTTATCTCTAACAACTGCTTGGATATTACATTATCCCACTTGACCATGCTTGGGGAAATTGACAGGGTGCCTTAGTAAGCCTGTGCCCATAGGTCTTGGTTTGCCAATGGGGGAATTTTTGAAAAGCCATCGTCCGCTCCCATCATAGCACCACTGTTTCATCTTATCTCCTGCTCATTTATCCCATTCCCCTTGTTTGGGCATTGGGATGACCTATTTGCAGGATTGCACCTTATCTCGTGGGAAGAAGGGGCTAAAGGCCTAGAAGGTAAAAGCGGTTGGTCAAAGACAAAAGCCTAGAAATAAAACCTCGATATGCTTCGCCCAGGGATCCTCGAGAAGGCAGTAAAACGCCTCTCAACAAGAAACAAGAGGGACCCATAAAATAACAAAACAAGACTTAGTCAGAGGATGGGGGGTCTCATCACGAGCCATTCTATTAGGTCCATGGGTACCTAACAGTATGACATTTCCACCATTTGGTTACCACGCCAGGGCAGTGACCTTTGGTTTCATGTCCAAGGAAAAGGGGGTCTCATCATGAGCCAACCTTCTCATCTCTATGAAAGTACTTGTGGGTAACGCTGTCAGCTCTGGTCACCATGCCAAGGTAGTGTCCCCTGGTTAGTTCTTGAACAAAAAAAGCAAGTAAAAGAATAAAACAAGAATAAAAAGAATAAAGGCAAGAATGGGCTTGGAAAAAATGCATCCATGAAAGGTACAACTCGCCTTCTACAAAGGCACCCACAGGTAACACTTATGCATCCTTGGCCCTCACTGCACCCACATGTTTGGACATCCCCTAACCACATCACCTCACTTACAAGGCTTGGATGAGATCTTTCTGGAAACTTTCCTTTTCTTGTGGACACCATCCCAATAGGACGCTTTGTCCTTTTCTCTAATCTTTTATTGCAGGTTTTTGTAATGTCTTTGAGCTATTGACTGATGTATTAGGGGTTTTATGCATATGTTTAATAATATCGATGATGAAATGTGATTGACATTGCTATGATCCTTGTGACTGATTTGGACCGGTACACATGGGGAGATGACCAGTTCGGACCTCCATGGGGCTGAAGATCCCACCAGATGGATGCTGAGACCCCATCAGGGGGTAGAGACATGACAAATATTGATCATGGGTTATTCACCTGAGAGGAAGAGGACGTTCCACCAGAGACACTCCGATAGGACTAGACCTAGGGGGAATGACCCCTTTTCAGTGGAACGCTAGCCTTGGAAGGCTTAGGATGTCCCCATCTTCACCATGATGTCATCCATCTTCATGGTCACTTTTGAAGGTAGACTAGGTAGCAGTGGCACATGTGGCATGTTGGAGAGGCCCCTGGGGGGCTAACGTTTTGCTCCTAGATGTTTCATTTTCCCTAGAAAGGGCTAGCGCCTCCCTTAAAGGGGCTTTTACTCTCTTTTCTTCTCAATTAGGGTTTTAATTTGACAAATTAATGTAAAAACAATATGATTTTGATATTATGGCCTTGTCGGCCTTTTTATGACCTAAAAAGTAAATTAGGTCATTGATACACTATATATTGAGGGTTTTCACTCTCATTTTATCACAACAACTTACTCACTCATAGTGAGGTCTGATTTTTAGCACCCTATTTGTGTTATTGGATGATTTCTAGTGAGGTGCACTTATTGAAGGAAGACAATTTTTGGCATTTTATGGTGTTTCTCTAGAAGGAAGGTGTTACAACTAGGGTTTGCATGGTTATTTCTTGATGAATTGTAAGTATTTTTCTGCAAAATTTCTTGAATGAATGGTTGTAGTCTAATCTCTTGCATATGTTTATTTATTTTTCTGAATCAAAACCCTAGGTGACAAGCACACAAGTAGGTCCTTGTCTCATGTCCCCTGATAGAGAAACTTCCAGCCATTGAAAGAGAGAAATAGAGACTACCCGTAGCTACACTCCTTGTTTCTCTTTCCCCTGTGTTAGCCAAACCATTTAGAATCCAAGAGGAGGAATACGTCCCAGGCCTAGGTTATCTGCACTTAGGGTTATTTTTCCTTTAGGGTTTTATGAAAGAGCCTTGTTGTAGCAACACTCTCCCTCGTTAATCCTTCTTGTCTTGTTTTTATGCTTTATATGAGCTATCCGTCTTGCTAGGAAGGAGGAGAGAGCATGAGACCTTGCTTTAGTAACATCGGAGTGAGCCTCTCTCCCTTAGGTTTTTTATTTTGAGGCCTTGACTTAGCAACACCTCAAGACTCTTCCCTCTAGTCCTTGAAATATTGCCTCCTTCAACCTGTGCGTCCTTCACTTATTGACTCCATTCTACCCTAAGGAACTGATCCTAAGACCTCCAGCGTTGAAGTAGAACTTGATATAAACACTCTCAAATATTTTGAATTGAAACCCTAACTACACTAACCCTAGCTCTATCTAAGCCTACTAACTCTAAGTTGTTGACGCCATCATTGGATATTTCATCTTTAATGCAACAACGTTTTACTTTATGAGCAATTGAATGGTGGTTTAAAGCATTTATTAAATGAAGTGTTGATTGGTTACATTGAATGCCACATCGTTCTAGTATTTATTGGCAAAGTGACATTGTCTTTTCATTGATATTGTGTAAACATTGACTTCATCAACATTTACTTTCAAATTGCTTATATTGAATATCGGATAGTTCTTGATTGATATGAAGTACTAACCCATTGAAATATAGCTTGCATAGTATCAGTTTGTTGTTGTCTTGTTCCAGACAGGTACTCTTCATTGGGTTTTACTTTATTATTGGTTTTTTAGCTGGGAACATCTGATTGGTGGCGATCTGTGAAAGGGGAAACTTGTCATTGTCTAATTATCCTTTAGCCTCTTCAAAACCCCAGGTCACTGGGGACGTCTCCCCTGGGCCTCACCTCCCTAAAGAGAAAGAACCATGCCATCGTGGTGACATTGGGTGGGATAGGTTCCGATTACGCCACTACTTTGTAGCCTCTTCTCCTATCTACAAATTGTGCGATAACATTTTGGCGCCATTGTCGGGGAACACTGAGTCAATTTTACTCAAGACGACACTTTTCGGTAAGCCTTGCCTCTAGAAGCCCTATCTTACAAGCTTACCTGGTGACTCCACTAGGGTGTTTTCCCTTTTCTTTGATAATTTCAAGAAAATTATCTGGCGACTCCACTGATGACGACCCGTAGCGGGCGATAGTACTCAAACCCCTCTACTGCGACGACTATCACTCTGACAAACCCTGCACCTCCACTTAATCAACACAAGTGGTCTCACACATAGATTTTCAGTTTTTTCGACCTATGTAACATCCAAGGTGGGTTACATGACTTACCCAAGGATGCAGGTTCCTGGTTACCACTTTTCTCAGGAAAATAAGTTCCTGGTAACTAACATTGGGCACAGTTCTGTGATAGCTTTGAATTTCATTTGGCTGGATAGGAACACCCTGATGTTTTTATGAGACTTTTTGCAAGCTCCCTTGTAGAGGATGCTAAAGTTTGGATTGAAGCCTGCCCAAAAGGAAGCATAAAAAACCTTGAAGAGCTGCAAAAGTCCTTTAGAATAAGATGGTGCAACAATGAACATACACAAGATTCTTACTCCCAATACCTTATCATTTGCAAAGGGTCCTATGAGAGTGTTAGGGATTTCAGTGATAGGTTCAACCTTCTCCTCAAAAAGGTTCGATCAAAACTAAGCTCAGAACAAGCTATCCTCGAACATTACCTACACTCCTTAGAAGGGATCTTACAGTTCACCCTCAAAGACTAGTCACCTGCAACCTTAGAGGAATCACAAGACTTAGCCTTTCAGATTGAAATAAATCTTGAATTCGAAGACTACATTTTTCAGGTTGACCTCTCATGAGATGATGATGTTGATACTGAGAGGGGGGTGAATCAGTATCAAGTACAATTTAAAAAAAAAATCAAGTTATACTTAAACCATTCAATTATATCCAATGAGAAATGAACAATAGTATAAGAGTTACACCAATACACCACAATACACCATGCATAATATATGAGAAATAATCAATATTTTTTGTTCAAGGGAAGTACTGACTTCCAAAGGTAGCTATAGCTTCCAAATGTAAAGGGAGGGATAAACCTCCAAGAGGAAGATACAATCCTTAAATATCAAGAGAGATTTGAACTCTCCATCCTTGCCCCTTCCTTCCACCCAAGAATATATGAGAGATAAAAAAACTTTACATTAAATCATCACCATCAACCAATCATCACATAGAACCTGATAATGCTTCTTGAGACTTCTTTAATTTCTGCAATTCTTAAATTCTTGGAGTACTCTGATCCTGTATATAATATTACTCAATGTATTCTCTGAAACTCCTCCAATTTTCACTCCTTTAATCCTCCCCAAAAATAGGTTATAGAAAGAATGGTAGACTTTATTCAATTCTAGTCTATTTAGGAGAGTGAACTTGCATAGAACGCCCCACGCTCAATAATTAACATCCAATTCTGAAACTCTCACACAAGAAACCAAAGTCTATATTGTTTCCAATGAACTTTTTCCCACTTCATTTGGATTCACTATCAAAAATTTATGATTGTTTTACCTGGAACACCTATTTATTGACTAGCTTCAGGACTGGTCACAAACCCTATCTTCCACAGAGTGTATATCCATAATTGTAGCGAATAAAGAGATGAAATTTTTACCAGAGGTACCTTGATATGTCTTCTCAATACCATAGAGATTTCACCATTTGAATCGTTCTAGAAAAAAAGTTATAGTAAAAATGGTAAGATGACCTGAAAATAACATACCTTAGAACACATCACCAAAAGACTTCATCCTCCCTTGAAATCCGGCCTTCTTTACTTCTTATTTCCTCTGAAATTCGAATTGTATCAAATGAATGTAT
>SNQJ01S0001367.1:56505-140401 GCA_010110895.2 Picea sitchensis
GTTTCAGCAATAGGCCTTGAATGCAAATCTGCAGCTTTGGACACTTATGCATTTCTAATCAATGGTTAAGTACGCGAATGATGTAAAATATTATGCAAAACAGATTAAACATATAGTAATGAGAAGGGACGTTGTATAACTTTAAGATGATCAGATAAAGTGATAGTGTGAGTCTAAATGTAGGTGATCAAGAGTAAAATGGTGGCAAAAAGTATAGGCAAAAAGGTACATTGTGTGGTCCTAACAATCTGCACATACCCTTTTATGAATTTCCTGTAGTAGCCTGTGTGTCCCAGTGTTGCTCTCAACTAGCATACTGATTTGGGTGGTGGTAAGTTAACAATGATTGCAACCTTTGCAGGATCCACCAATAGTCCTTGTTTACAGACTATATGTCTCAATACTATTCCAAAAGATTTCCCAAAGATGCACTTTTTGATATTTAATGATATCTAACACTGCCTGTATCTTTCCAACATTAGCCTTAACACCTCTACATGATCTTTCAATAGAATGTAGACTATCCAATCATCCAGATATACTTCTAAAAACTGATGGATGAATTCTTTGAAGGAATCTATGACTACCCTTGAGAATATAGTTGGTGCATTTTTCAGCCCAAAAGACATGACTGTGTACTGGTAGGATCCCCATTCTGTGGAAAAAGTGGTCTTGTACCTGTCTTCTGGAGCTATCTTGATCTGATGGTAGCCTAAGAATCCATCTGTGAATGAGTATGCTTCCTGGCCTCCCACATTCTCTAATACCTCATCTGTGAAAGGGGTGGGAAAAGGGTCATATAGGAAAGCATCATTCAGATTTCTCAGATCGACACATATCCGTATGCCTTCTTGCTTCTTCTCCTAGACTACCATAGGGCTTATCCATTCTGATTCTTCTACTGGTTATATGATTCCAGCTTCCAACATTCTGTCAATTTTTTCTTTTACTTTCCGCTTATATATTGGGTTCAGTCTATATAATCGTTGTCTGACAGATCTAGCCTCAGGTTTGAGAGGTATATTCATCTCTCCTAGCTCTCCTGCTATGCCTTTCATCTCTGTAAAGGTTGTTGGGAACATGTCACTGTACTCGTGCAACAACTCTCTTATTCTTTATACTATTTGTTCATCCCAGTAGTCTCCAATACTGGCCATTTTGGGATTATCATTTATCTTAATATTTAATTTATTCACCTTGATTGGCGCAAAAAATACTTCGGATTCCATAGATGATCCTTCCACCTCTCTTTCTCCTTCAATTTATGTAATTTGAATGTTGCGTGGGTCATATTCATCTAGTGCTTCTTCCTGCACATGATAGCATGGCAATAGTTATTTCATTGTTTGTCTATTCTGCTATTGATACTCTATTATAAGTTCAACCTCAGGTTCCTTAATAAATATCACCCCTCTGATTTGTTTGAGTGTTGAATCAATGTTGGGGTTCTCATTTTCAAATGAGAAAGTGACTATAAAATTTAGTTGTAATGCTGTCCATTCTACATTGCCTCTGCGTAGTTCCTGGTCTACATATCAGTTTGTTGGAATTCCTTCCAATGTGTGAATGAAGTGATGAGGCCATTCTTCTGGTGGTGTAATTTTCCATAGTGTTCTGCACTTCTCCAAGTGTTCTGTTGGTGTCTCATGTCCATCATATATCTATAGTTCATTGCTTCCCTGTTTTGCAATGAATCTAATGCGCAGTAACCTATTACATCGGTACCAGTCCTTGACTATCTCTTTGTGTGCACCCCACCATATTGCAGGTGTTTCCTTGAGTGCTATGTACAGATCTAAGAGCCTCTGATTTTCTGACACTTCATCTTCATATCTTGTTAGGAATTCTTCTAATTCATTCACCCCATGAAAACTGTGAGGTTCTCTTATCTCTATACCTACCCATCTTACTGTGCAGTTTATTCTTGTGCACCTTCCTGTGGATACTTCATGTAATCCTTGCTGCCAATTCTCCAACCCTGTATCTGAGTCTGAAGCGCATGATGTGATGCTTCTACAACTGAGTACTCCATCTATAGTTGGATTTACATAATCTTCTTCTCGCGCGGTGGTTCTTTATAACCGGTTGATTTCCTCCAGGTCTAAGAAAGTGGGTTCTACAAACCTTTCTCCTTCTGATGGGTCTAGTGGCACAATGACTCTGTACTCTCCTGACTCAAATGTCGTCTTCCTTGTATTCAAATTTATTATGGCCTAGTTTTCAAATTCTCAATCCAAGCCAAGAAATGATGGATAAGGTGTTGTGCCATCCACTATTTCTATCACTTCAAAATCGGCTTTAGTGCGCACTCCATCCATATCTATTGTCACACCCTTTAGCCTTCCAATTGGAAGAACCCTGTGGTGATTTGATAGTTTCAGCTAAACAGGTGAATATCCTAATGTGGGCTCTCCCATACATTGCCATGTCTTCTTGGGTAACACATTTACTTCGGAGCCTAAATCCAGTATAATATCCCCCATATTGAAATATCCAATGTTGGCATTCAGTCTGAACTCTCTACTTGTCCTCCTCCTTGTATGCAACTGATTAACTGTTTTCTTCTCTAGCTTTCCCTCTACGTCTGTGTTACATATTTCTAAGATATTTTGTAATACTTTAACATATGATGGATCATTTAGTAGTTTAACACAGGATTGCAAAAAATCCTTTCTGGTACTTGCGTATCCTAGGGGTTGTGCTTCATTAGTGTGACCCTACGATGAAGACATCTCGTATGTTGGTACGTCCTGAATATGCTGCATAGTTGATGTAGATGCAACATCTGGCTTCAAGAATTATTGTCTGACTTGCTTGAATAGCTCATTTCCGTTCTGCGCATCAAACTGTTTCTGTGGTTCGCCATTCTTCTTCACCTATTGGTGTTGTGTTGGATCTTGTCTTACTGCGTCATATCCTGTTTTAGCTCCTCCACATGTAACTATGTTGATATTTCTTCCATCATCCCTTGCTTCAACAGAAACCCATTGAACATTCTGATTGTTCTGATTCCTCTTTTCTTGTATCTTCCCCAATAATGTCAAACAGTCTTTTGTGTCATGATCTGATGCACGACAATACATACATGTCACAAGTGGAAGTGGACATTCTCTTGCATAGTGTCCTGGTTGTTGACAGTTATGGCATACCACCGGTCCTCTGCCTCTTCCAAAGCCTCCTCTACCTTGTCCTCCACCTTTGTAGCCAACTCAATCTCCTCGCAGGGCATTGTACTGAGGCACCTGATTATACTATGCATGATTATACTATGGCTGCGCGGTATTGTACTATGGTTGCAGAGTGTTAAATGGGGTTGGTACTTGGTTAAACTGTGGTGCAGATTTCCCTGTCATAATTTCTTCCTGCACCCTATAGGTGTATGATGTTATTTCCCTCATTAGCTCCATTGTCCGGCAATATTTGTCATCATGGTCCACTGACTTGAAAAAATTTCAATATGAACTCTTAGGAACTGTTTGGTATTTATGCATCATTGGACAATTATATGAATCATGCCACTGTGTCTTACAGATCTCACACCATAGTCCTCTTGTTGGAAAAGGGTTTGGCAGTCCTATTTTCATATACTGCACGAATGTTGGGCACTCATTCTTGTGATGTCCTTCTGTCCTACATGTGGTACACCAAACATCTTCTCTTTTGTCTTTACTCCTGTTTTGGTTCAGTTGAAATGTTAAATTCTTCAGCTCCTCTATTGTTGGATATGTCTTCTAGTATTGGTTCTCTTCTAGTTGTAAGGCTTCCTGCAAAGCCTCTACCTGAGTTTGAAACTTTTGTCGTTTCAAAGGGTATTTCAAGTGTGGTAGCAGGGAATTCACAAATAGATGTCTATGTTGCATATCTGTCATGACATACTTCAACTTTCCCTTCAATCGTTTGAATCTCTAGTCAATCTCCCAGACATATTCCCCTGGTTTTTTTCTAATCTCTATCATCTCATTCATGTACTGATCCTCTGAGCTAGGCTTCTGGAATTCATTTATCAAAAACTTTTTGATATCCACAATCATTCTGGTTGTTCCTAGTGGATTGTTTGCAGCTAAGCTCATGTACCAATCCAATGCACGGTCTCTTAGTGTGATAACTAACTGCACAAGTTTTGTATCATCATCTGTGATGTTCTTTGCTTCCCAGATCTTTTCACAAATGAACAAGTGCTTCTCAGGGTCCTCAGATGCCTCTCCCTTGAATTCTGGTGACCTGATGGTGGGATCATGTTCTGCCATCTTGAATGAGGAACTACTACCTCTGTGTGGTGTAGATCCTTGACTAATGATTCCTAAACTGACTCCCCCAGTTGTTGCTCCCTGTGTAGATGTACTTCCTATTGTGTTTCTTCCATTGAAATTCGGTTGTCTAAACGGTGGTGTTCTCTTTGTTGTATTGGTCACACATGGGTTTATGGGTTCCACACTAACACTGATATGGATAGGATTTGTTCCTTCAGTTCTTTCCCTTGGACCTCTTGTCTTCCTTTGGTATGTCATGCGCAGGATTTCCTCAATCTGCTCCAAAGCGTGGAGATCCTCTACCTCTTCTTCATCACTTGCCAAGCCTTCCCTTGCGGCTATGGCTCTCTTCTTATTGTTCATATTGTATTGGTAGGGTGCTCCACTACGCGTTCTTCCAGATATTTCCATGATCTGCTTGATCCAGTCTTCCTCCATGATGATTGGATCCAAGGCCTCCTCATTCTTTAATTGATCCATCTTTTCCTCCATTTCTCTGTCTCTTGTCAGTGTTTCTCCCCTTCCCCCATGCACACGGGGAAGTTTAGTTCTCTGAGGCCATTGTTGTTACACCATTTTTATATAGTAAAATCTTGATGGAAGTATACAATGATCTGATATACCTACCTCTAGTTCCCTTCAAGAACTCTTGCTCTACTGTGTTGTAAGACTTCGTAGTATCTACTGCAAATTCTGTGATGAATCCTGCAACAATGTTGTCTAACCAGAAATCTACTACACGTGTAAATTTATTGTCAACTTCTTGTAACTACGCGATCTCCACAGAATTCCACTCTAGCTGTCTGATCTGATTTGTAGGGTGGTTGTCTTTCAACCTCAATATCCACTTCTGCAACACATGCGGGAAATCACAAAAAATAATTCATGCAAGTCGCTAAATACGTACTTGTCCAAATATTTTTGTGGTGTTAACTTCAGGTTTCTGTTATCTTTCTGCGCAAATTCAAACTCCTTTGTTTTCGACCAGCTCTCGATCTCCGCCTTCGTTGGGTTCCATGGTCTAAAAATCCCCTTTTGTAATCTCATTCTTTTTAACATTTCCTCACCAGATCTGACATTCTTATCACGATTCTTCAGCATATCTCATTCACACAATCCCATTCTGTTCTAGCTGACAATGGAACCATTTGTTGGTATTAAACTATTCTTACTACCTTTCTTGGGCCGACCCAGGTTTAGATCTACCATGGTTTCCAACAAAAAATCCTTTAAAACTATCAGCCCCTCTGGTAAATTAAAAGGCAACGCAGTACATAGAGTGCATTGTGCGGTCTTACCTGAGATAGTTTTATTGGTGGCTGCAACGTTCAAGCGCTTGCAGTCTAGGAATGAGTGGGGATCTAGTATTAAACTTTGTGATCTTCATTTGTTACTTTAACATTCAACTTATATTGAATACTCTTTCATTCTTATTCATGCATGTAAAATAACAGATCTAACTAGTCATTCACGCATTTGTCTAACATCTAATCATTGACAGTAAAAGAAATACACAATATTCAATCACATAACACATGATCTACTGTGATTCACCCCTCCTGGGCTACATCCACAAAGATTTGGCTGCACTCTGCTCTTTTATTATGGTGTTTCCAAAACTACAGCGCCACGCGCATTACAACTCTCCATCTATGGGTTGAGATCTACAATGAGGTGGACTAGATCACATCAGACTCCTCAGCCTATGATCTAACCCTCAATATCTGCCCTGTTTCCCCTCCTCAGCTCAACAACTTACAAAACAGATTAGATTTAAAGTCATTTTGGTCCTCTCTCATCAAACCTAAGCATTAAGTAACAACAACTACTGATCCATGTTTGAACCCCGAACTAGACCTCCTAGGTACCTACTTATACATGTTTTTGGCTGACCAACCATTACATATTCTTACCAAAACCCTAACCATATCATGGCTAGGTCTTCTTGCATGCGTGTCTCGCGTGCTTTCCTCTTCTGCATGCACGTCTATCTTGCACGTGTTTCTTTTCTTGCATGTATGTTTTCCTTACACATGTTTTTTCTGCATGTGTGTTTGCCTTACATGTGATGTTTTTTCTGCATGCGCGTCTGCCTTACACGTGTTGTTTTTCCTCAACACTAGGCATGTGCCCAACAATCATGTTGGGGTGACAGTGACATGACTACCTCTTTGTAACGTCAATCTAAGCCTACTTGCCTTTGGGCTTTGAGAAAGTACAGATTGTACGATAATAGGTTGGATCGAGCTTAAACTAATGCAAAGTTGAAAAACACTTGTGTTATAAAGTCGACCCATTACTTTTTGTAATGATTTTCCTTGAAACTTCCATCAGCAGGTATCATTTAAAACACATGTTCTTGATGAGGAACAATTACATCCAATAGATATAGTCTAGGTGTTTCCAATATCATAGCAATGGAATTCCTAATATGTGCTTTATCTATAACATAGGTTGCAAGAATATTGCATGATCCTCCCATCTTCAAGAAATCTAGGTAAATATCACATTTTTGAGATGGATCTCCAAGGTATGTGTATGTGCGCTCTATTTTCTTTATAAATTTGATCTTCCCATCAGAAAACCATACCCAGGTGTTGATTGTCCAATATCATGATCTTTACTGGCAAATTTTCTACTTTAATGGTAGCCAATTCTTGAAAATTTATCATAAAACTACCATCCCCATTAATATCAACCACAGTCATCCCACGATTTTCAACAACTTCTCCCATTGTTGCAGGGAAACCAAAACCCATAGCACCAAGACCTCCTGAAGTCAGCCACTGGCGGGGCTGGTCATATTTGAACGAATAAGCAGACCTCATCTGATGTTGACCCACTCCAGCGGTGATAATGCCATTGCCATGTGTGAGTTCATAAAGTAATTGAAAGGCATGTTGAGGTGGAATCGCCTCTTCAAAGTTCTGATAAGTCAAAGGCCATTTTATCTTCTGCTCTTCAAGTTTGTCTATCCAAGCATAGAAATCTGGTCTGTCTTCAGTAAATAGTTTATCCTTTGCAGTGCAAGTTGCACATCTGCACACCGAGAGATATGAGGCTGCTTGTTCTTTCCAATCTCTGCCGGATCTATGTCAATATGAAAAATGCTGGCACAACTTGCAAATGACTCTAGTTTACCAGTCACTCTATCATCAAAGCGAACACCAAAGAAAGCAACAGATCAGCGTTAACCATTTGCATAATTGGCATAAACAGTTTCGTGCATGCCTAACATCCCCAAGCTTTCCTCATGAAAAGATGGAAAAGATCCCAATCCCATTAAAGTAATGGCCACCAGAAACTTGACTCGAGGAAAAACTTTGAAATGACATTATGCCACTTGTCGGTCCATGGTTTATTTCATGGGGGTGTTAAAATGGTTTTAGAAAACCACTTTGGGAGGCCAGAACTTAATGACTGTCTGCCACGTTGAATGCGCCCAAACCATGGTAATTCATTTCGGTCCCCACTTCCTCAATTATATGCCTAGCACCTTTAAAGGCCCGAAATGAAATGGGATTATTGATCTATGATTGTTTGCAATTGTTGGATCTCTACCTCCAAAGTTGCTTTTATACATGGCTATTTTGGCACTTGGTCGACTTGACTCTGTGAAAGTTGAAATATTCATCAATATGTTATATGATGAACTTAGGTAGCTAGACAGGGCATCACTTCTTTTCTGGCCATGATCAATCTGTTGATGAATGCAGGTAGCCAAATGGGATATACCCATGTTATCATAAAATAGACCACTGCCTTGCAAATAATTTGTTTTAGGCATAAAACTCATGGAAAAACCTGACAGTAGAAGTGCATGTTCTGATTTTCTGTGGTGATTGTTGATTGTCCGAATGGGTGATACTTCACATGCTCCTTCAAACTAGATACTCGAAGCTCCAATGTATATGCAACATCCAAAAGTCTTTGAAACGAACTCCAACATCCCACATGATGCCAAAACCTGAGGACGCTTGAGGAGAAATGCCACTATTATGAGAAATTCTTTTAGATTTGTGAGTGACAATTCCCTGGATGAAATCGATATTATTCCTTCCACGCGTTTTTGACTTCGATGTCTAAAGACTCTGAAATCATGAAACCCTTCTACTTTGTAGAAACTTTGAAATTCACCATTCCTGTAATTACAAAGGCTACCATAGACTTATAGAGTGATCTTAATAGTATCCATGCACTTCTTTTTATTTGCCTCTCTATGGATCTGTAGTGAGCATTCTACTTCTCAAATATTTTCCATGTATTTCCCAATGTACTCGACACCTCCTTTTGATACACAGTGGTTTTGGCACATCTACATTTGGTTCACACGCACAAGGAGAAGAGATCATGCTAAGATTATATATGTAGGGTGTATAATTAGCTAATTGACGCGTTGAGAACTATATCGATGGGCCATAGGTTAGACGTTCTATGAAATGATGATTTTTTCCGGGGACATTTGCTGAAATCCGGCGTGAAATTGTTAGATTCGTAGATTTGACTGATTATTTCTGTATAATCCAAGTGCCCCAAGGGTTTTTCAGCATGCTGAATCCATTTCTGTATTCAGAAATAGATTTTGAACAACAAACAATGGTGATTGTAAATTTATATCGCCGGATTCCGACGAAAAAAACCATTTCGTAGAACAACTAGACAACACCCATGGATGGACTTATTTATTTGAGAGTTGGATGAGCTATTGTGAATTGAGCCTAACCAATATCATACACGAGCTTAAACTCCATACATGACCAGCTACAAAAAAGAAATCTCTTCCATATTTGATGATTGATTACAAGAGAGAATCCTCAATTTATAGGATTGAGGAAGCCCAACAAATGCTATAATTAACTGGAAAGTTGAGACAATCTACGCAATCTTACTCACGCAGTTGTCATGTGTTTATAAATAGAAACAATCTAAACAAACACACCAACACCTCCCCATAAGCGAAACGTAGGGAGGAACAAAGAAGAACAAAGATGGGTCCCAAGAACAAGGCCTGATGAGGTACCCATTTACAAACTCTCATAAGTGGAGAAAACGAGAAAAACATATAGGAAAAAACTCCTCTCCAAAAGAGAGAAAAATGTCAATGTTGAAAATGGCGTTGGAGTTGAAAATGAAGAAGATCCCACAAATATGCATTGAAAGCAAAAGCATGAGGCCTACAGAGGTTGAAAGCTCCAATCAGGGAGTATGACCAAATTCTGAAGAGGAGGGCCAAGACTCTCAAAGAACATAGTTGAATTCTGAAGTAAAAGAGGGTCAGTTGCAGAGGCAGGGGAATGGAAAACACTAACAACCACCACATAAATGCTTCATAAAAATAGGTGTTGGTGAAGAACCAGAACAAAGGCTTCAAACCAAAGCGAACACCATCAACCATCAAAAGATCAGTGAGGCCTCTAGAGGATGAAAACCCCAAATAGGATCTATGGCCAAAACTCTAAAGAGGGACAATTACCTCACATTGTTAATGTCATGAAAGATCCATGTAGAAATCCAAGTTTCAAACTTCTCAAGCAAAGAGTCTAATCCTATGAAATGAGTCATGACACAGCCTGATGATGTACTCATGTACAATCGACAAAAACATAAAAAACCGAGTGTCCTTATGGACGACAATCCATCTCACCGGAGTGCATAGGTCGCTAGCTGCTACAACCGTTGAGTCAAAATAGGAATGGTGCTCGATACAATGCTCACTCTAAAAAATAGTTGATGTCTAACAAAACAATAAAGCATGAAGAATCACCTAAGAAAGCATTGGACAACACCCCCCCCCCACAATGCTGAAGTGAGTGGAAAAGGTAATGACAATGAATGTCACAACTGATGACTAAAGTATGGAGTACGAGCTAAAGGCAACAAAGATGAAAAACAACCTAAGCAAGAAACACTCCAAAGTGTCGATCTCTAAGACACTGCGAAACAAGGCAATACATAAAGACAAACGCCTAGTTACACTCCTAAAACTATCTGCATGAGTGGCACAAAATCCACTACTCAAAGGTGCAGAACGAGAGGTACTGTAAATATCCATTATGACAACAATCCTCGATATGGATCCTGACAAACAAGGCCATGTTAAGCATCCATGAACAAGTGAGGAATCAATTCTCTTAATTAATGTAGCCCATGAGAAAAAAACAAGAATCTCACAAAGGCATTAAATGTGGAAATGCAACCAATCATTTGGAAGAGAGAGGAATGCTCTTTTCAAAGCCTCAAACAAGATAGTAGGCAGAGGCTTCATTGAAGAGTTAAGGCACAAAAAATATGTCAATAACCTTCAAAATACAATAAATTGACAAACAAGAATGCCAATGACCTCCAAAAACTCAAAATCACACAAAATCCAGCAGCATCAAGACCAACCATCAAAATAGGCATTTTCATTTTTGTGAAAATCCATCTAAAACCTTGGTGAAAGTGAGCCCCAAAAGTTGACGTAGTTGTGGTATGAAATGCAGGTGTTGAAGTAGATCCAAATGCATATGTTCCACCAGATGTTGCAGAACTGAATGCGAGTGTCGAAGTTGCACCAAAAGCTGGTGTCGAAGAGGTGACAAACACTGAGGTGGAAGAAGCCAATGGCAAGGAGTCTATGCGACTCCAAAAATGCCAGTTGTTGTGCCACCAAAAATTGAACTGCCAATCTTTGCACCAAGTAGACTTGTGGTGGGGATTGCATTGCTTAGATGCACAACAACTATAGAAAGAAAGAAAGAAAGAAATTTAACATCCATGAGGCTAACAATAGCCTATGGGACAGACCACCTCAGACACTGATTTCTGTATTTCAACCCTTTTCATGTTCAGCTTGATGATGAGCTCTCTCAATTTCTCCATTGTCCCCTTGTTGAATAAATTATTCCAAGAGCTAGTTGTCAAGATACATAACTGTCCCTGCTATCTTTGAAAGCTTCACACTCTAAAATGAAATGTTTTTTTGTTTCCACTTTTCCGGAGGTGCAGAACATACACACCCTTTCTTCCCAAGCTTCCTTTGGTCTTTTCCAATACTCGGTTTCACAACGAAGTTGATGGGAATTGGTTCTTAATTGGGCAATAAGAATTTTATCTCTCCAAGATATATTGGCCCCTATGTACGCTTTTTTATGATGATTGTAAGTGGGGTTAAACTCTTCAATATAATACTTTTTCTTTCTCCCTATCTCTTTATCTCAGGTTTGCTTGTGGAACCTATCAATAACAAAAGCCTTTATCTCTTTACAGTTCGTAGGGAACCTATTCAAGTGAATATCCCTTTTACTAAGCCATTTAATATTTTGTTGCATCCACGTCTTCTTTCTTTTGCACAATATGTCATTGAAAACAACCTTAGGCCACAGACCATCTTCCATTTGCTCAATTGTTTTTAGATATCCTATGAGACGTGTTGTCGCCTTTATACACACTTGGGTAACATGGAAGAAATCTTCAATCCACTTAGTGTGTCCTTGAGGGCAAGTATTGAGTCAAGGTGTTGTCACCTGATCCTCGACTCCTCCGTTTAGGCCAACTCCTAGTGAAGCCAAGGGGGGTAGTCCCTAACAAATACACTAAGGCTCTTAAGCTACATTAAGCAAAAAGAACAAAACTATTCTAGGAGTTTATTGCAAATAAAACATAAAGCATTCAAATTTGATCATTCATCACATAAGATATTCATATAAAGCATTTGTCCAATCATAAAGATGCATGCATAATAAAGTAGGATACAATATCTACAAGATTGATAAATTTGATAGACAATCACATTTGAGAATGAAAATACTGCTAATAGACATAAAGATGTAACCATAGAACCAATGACTCAAAAGTATTGTGGGAAGTTGTTGAACACGTGTTTTATTAGGGTTTATTGAAAGTAGATTAATGAGATATGTGTGGCCTCTTTAGAGGTTACCTCTTTGTTTGGAAACTTGTTGAGAACCTATTGAAGCCCAGGGCTTCACCAGTAAGTTCACTAAGGGTGTCGGATGTCCAACACGGGGAGCAGCTAGATCTCAAAGTTCTCGTTTGACTTCACACACTCCCCTTAGGCATTTTATTGCACATTAAGGTAACTACTATTAAGGTTTTCCCTAATTATACTACTCCACACTAACAACTCTAGTTCTGATGAATCTTAGGATCGAGCTAGGCTTGCAAGGGTTCATAGCATACACCGGTAGTTGCGGGGAAGGTTTATTTTAAACTTTGAAAAGAAACAAAACTTGAAATTCAAAACTGAAAATTAAATGTAGAAAGCTTTGAAAGATGTTTTAATTACTAAGAACAAAAATTGAAATCTAAACTAGCATGCATGAAAAATTGAAATTATTTTGTGCTTAAGTGCATGAAGTATTGAGTGCTTTGTAAGATTGATTTCCCTTATGCTTGTGTGTTTGTAAGAAAGATGATTAAAAATTGCAAGGAAAAATAAAAGAGACAAGCACACAACACCACAAATTGCCCTAAAGGGGATGAAGAAATTGGGCACCAAAGGCCCGCTTTTATTAAACCTATTACAACCTTGAGAGAATGACTTTTTTTTCTTCTTTTCTTTTTAGTTTTTTTGCTTTTGGATCCTTATAGAATTGGATCAATTGCTAAACTAACTATTACAAAGAGACTCCTTGAGTCTTGGTTTTCAAAGGATCAAGTTCGGAGTGAAAGATCTTCAATCTTGGGTCTTGAAAAGGTCAAAATCTCCCTTGTACTAAGATGGACCTGCTAAAAAACAACAAAGAAAAGTTATTAGTATTGGCAGAAAATGACATGGAAATACAAAATAGAAAGAAGAATTTTTATAGGGCTTTTCACAAAATTTCTATGCACAACAAAAGATAATTTTTGGGGTTTTTTTAGAGAGTTTAAAGAAGCTAACTAAGTCCTTCTTAAGTACTTTCTATTTGTTGTGCTAAAACATAAAATTAAAATACTCAATTGACTAGATATAAAGGATAAACAATCAACAACTTTTTACTTTGAAATTTAACAACGAATATCAGAAAATTTCTTAATAAAAGCTAGATCTAGACTTATATTTAGCAATAAGTTTAAAAGTAGATCTAGATTTTGCATGTGAATACTAGATAGTAAAAAGTAACCTGAAATTTGATCTAGTTATCCATGCAATCAGAGAGAGAGAGAGAGAGAGAGAGAGAGAGAGAGAGAGAGATTTTTTTTTATTTTATAGAGCCTTTTGTTTGAGCCTCATGAACCCTTGGGTTATGGAGTCCTTTTCTGATGTGAAGAAGAGGGAGGAAAGTCTTCTGAAATTCTTTTGAAGAAAGAAAAAGAAACAATAGAGTTCTTTTGAATCTCCAAAATGTTGGTCTTTCTCACTCCAAATTTCTTGCAAGTACCTGCAAAACAATGGTGTTTCCTACAAGAGAGACTTCATTTCATGTTAGTTTAAACAAAAACCAAGCATGTAATATAAGAATCAAATGCATTAAACAAATATATAGACTGGAAAACAAGTAGAACTATATATTCTAATTGGATAATAGTATCATTACCATTAGCCACTATGCAAGTACAATAAAGAAACTTGAAATGATATTACCTCATAAGCTAACAATCCATCCACACATGTGAGACTAAACACCAAATATCGACCTCCAAAGTCTTTGATTCAAAATCAAAATTATACAAAGTGATCAANTTAGCCACTATGCAAGTACAATAAAGAAACTTGAAATGATATTACCTCATAAGCTAACAATCCATCCACACATGTGAGACTAAACACCAAATATCGACCTCCAAAGTCTTTGATTCAAAATCAAAATTATACAAAGTGATCAAGTCGCCCAAGCTCCAACTAGACTCAATGGAGGAGGTTTGACGTTGATTTATACAACAACTGATGGAGACTCCAAGGTAAAGACGTATGGGGGAAGAGCAGATGGACATGAGCTAAGTGGGGAAGTGTGGAGTGGAATGTAGGAGATGTGGAGATGAGTGAGGGTGAGTGGGAGATGAGTGAGGGTAAGGGTGCGTTGAAGTGAGGTCGTAGGTGGGTGAGGTCGAGTGTCATGCTTTTGGATTAGCGTCCTCAAGGGGAATGTGCCACCAAGCAAGGAGATGCACACTAGCTCATTGGGATCTCCACCCATGTTCCATGTCACCTATGCCATGCACCCTCACTAAGAGTAGTCACCGCCAAATGTACTCAGGACTCCATACAAGGCAAAACATGTTTCCAACATGTTTTCTAACTTTCATGGATTCCCCTAAATTTTAGGAAATTTAATTAAAGTCCCCTTTTTGTCTTTTTGAGAGAAAAATACATTTTTGAGTGATTAAAATCACTTTTTTGCCTAGACAAAAGGGGAATAAGGGTTTAGGGGGTTCTCTGGCTTAGAAAACGAGCACAAATATGGCATTTGACATTGACTAATTCCATTTTTTTACAATTTTATTGACTCTTACATTAAAAATGTCTGTTTACGAGAAATTTTTTATTTGACCAAAACATAAAAAAAAAAAAAACGTATGGGGGACTTAGCGCAATTTCAATATGACTCAATAGACATGAACTAGCATGAACTCATATACATTTAGACACTAGACATTGGTTATACCATGCCAAGGCCTAACCACCAACACATACTCTAGCTTTGGAGTCAACTTCGAGTGAAAAAACTTAGAAATTATTAATCACCTGAGAAGACAGGCAAGAAATAATTAACAAGTGAAAAAAAACACTCTAGAGTACATGTTCATGCCCAATTCTTAGGTTTCCAATAGTCTTTTACAACTTTCATGCTCAGGTCATTTATTACAATGCCCCAAAGGGATGGAAATGCTGAAAAAGGTGGTCTGATAGATCTACTGAATGTGTGAACACTAACTTCTGAGCATATACCTGCTCAGTCTCTAGCAGCTCATCTTCAAATCCAGCTAGCACAACTTGGTGGATAACATTGGCTCCATGTGTGGACGTGTGGTTGATCTTTATATTTGAAGGAGACCATGCGAGAATCCAAAATCAAAGGACTTGCATCATCGACACCTCATCAGTAACATATCCATATAAATCCAATAATAAACATGAGTTGTAATCATAATATACATGTAAATATGATACAAAAAGTAGTAAATAAATTATGTAAAAGAATAATATACAAATGAGAAGGGTTAGAGAATATGATACAGAGGATGCCCCCGTGGGCTTCAGATGACTTCGCTGAAGAATAATTTGAGAAGTTGATCGTTCACTGGGAGTGTCAATCTCTCATCATCCACTCTACTGAGAAAAAAGGAGTTATTTCCAGCTATACTCTGAATGATATGGACCAGTCCATAAACTTTCAAACTTTCCGTGATTTCCTGGATTTTCCCTTCTTTTTTCCCAAAGAAGGGTTGTATCACCTTCCTAGAAAACTCTCTATCGTGAAGACTTGTCAACAGTATTATTTACCTTTTCTTTTTTCTTCATAATATTATCTAACACTTTCCTTCTGCTTTCATCCAACTCAACCAACTGATCAATTATGCTCTACTGGAAATTGTCATCCAAACCATACCTCTGCACAAACTTATACACTGGAAGCTTTAAATGAACCGGTAAAGTGGCATAAATCCCATAGACAAGGTAAAAGGGACTCTTTCCCGTAGAACTCTTCTTTGTGATCCTATCTGCCCATAAAGAAAACTTAATCTTGTTTTCCCATGACCTCTTATTATCCCCCATTGTTTTCTTTAGAATATTCATTAAGTTCTTATCATTGGATTCAACAAGACCATTTCCTTTAGGATAATAGTTTGAAGAGTGGGACAACATATTGCCATACTTGAAACAAAATCATGACAATTATGTTGAACTGAAGGATTTAACATTATCGGTTGTTATCTTGGCGAGCACACCGAACCTAGTGATAATCTTATCTTCAAGAAAATCCATAACCAATTTGTCGGTTGTTGACTTAGTGGGTATTGCTTCTACCCACTTAGTAAAATAATCAGTCACTGTAATTATCCAAGTATAACCATTACTTGAATTATCCTTAAACTGACTGATGAAATCAAGACCCCATTGTTCAAAAGGGGCTTCTCTACCGTGAAGACTTGTCAAAAGTATTATTTACCATTTCTTGATTCTTTATACTCTTATCTAACCCTTTCCTTCAGCTTTCATCCAACTCAATCAACTGATCAATTATGCTATGCTGGAAATTGTCATCCAAACCATACCTCTACACAAACTGATACACTGGAAGCTTTAAATGAACCGGTAAAGTGGCATTAATCCCATAGACAAGCTCAAAGGGACTCTTTCCCATAGAACTCATCTTTGTGATCCTATCTGCCCATCAAGCAAACTTAATCTTGTTTTCTCATGACCTCTTATTATCCCCCACTGTTTTCTTTAGAATATTCATTAAGTTCTTATTGTTGGATTCAGCAAGACCATTTCCTTTGGGATAATAGTTTGAAGAGTGGGACAACATAATGCCATACTTGAAACAAAATGATGACAATTCTGTTGAACTGAAGGCTTTGACATTATTGGTTTTTATCTTGGCGGGCACACCGAACCTAGTGATAATCTTATCTTCAAGAAAATCCATAACCACTTTGTCGGTTGCTGACTTAGTGGGTATTGCTTCTACCCACTTAGTAAAATATTTGGTCATTGTAATTATCCAAGTATAACCATTACTTGAATTATCCGTAAACTGACTAATGAAATCAAACCCCTGTTGCTGAAAAGGGGCTTTGACTACTACTGGTTGAAGAGACAAGGCTGCAAGCTTCTGCTTCCATGTGAACAACTAACATTGTTGACAACCCCTGACCATTTTATGAACATTCGAGAAAATGGTCGACCAATAATAACCTGCTCTGGTAATTTTGTGGGCAGTAGTTTTAGCTGCAAAATGCCCACCACACAATCCTGAATGGAATTCAACCAAAAGTATTTTGGACTCTAGCTCATCAACACACCTAAGTATCACCCCATCAGGGTTCCTCCACCACAATCCATAATGAATGATACAATACTTAGCTGCTTTTAGCCTCAATTCCCTTCTTTTGTGACCAATTAAATGACTTGGGAATGTGAGGTTTGAAAGAAAGAAAATGATATCAGCATACCATTGGTGTTGTTCTAACTTCTGAAGTTTAGATGGCAAGGCTGGCTTAGATTGACTATTTTGATAGAACAGGTCCAAAGCTTGTTCATTCCATTCAGTTAGCATCCGAGCCAATCCTTGACCTTTGATTAACTTTGTGGGTTTTATCTCTAAGTCATATTCTTGAATCTTGGAGACCCACTTTCCTCTGACCCCAAAGAAGTCATGTTTCCCAAGGATATATTTTACTGTCGAGTGACGTACATACCCCACAACCTTTGAATACCCTATATAGACTCAAAAATGCTTAAGGGACTTGACCAAGGCATATGCTTGCTTTTCCATACTAGTATAGTTAAGATCATAATTTTACAATGCCTTACTCATGAAAGCAATGGGTTTCTCCTGACCCTCTTCATTCTTTTGGAGCAAGACTCCTGCTATAGTATCCTTTGAGAAAAGGAAAAGACCTGAAAATCCTTTGAATAATTTGGACTAATTAATATATAAGACCTACCAATTGAGTCCTTAATATTTTTAAATACCTTCCTTCCTTCATCTGTCCACTCAAGTTTTACATCTTTTTTCAATAATTTGAGTAGAGGCTTCATTGCCTCGGCCAAGTTTGGGATGAACCTCCTGACAAAGTTGATCTGTCCAAGAAAATACTGAAGAGATCTCTTGGTTAGGGGTCAAGGAACTTTCTTTATGGCTTCAACCCTTTCAGGATCAATCTTTACCACGTCCTTTGCTATGATGTGGCCTAGCAACTTGCCTTCATCGACACCCAAAATAGACTTGGCCAGATTCAAAGAGATGTCATACTTCCAACATCTTTCAAGCACCTTCCTAAGATGACTTATATGATCTGACCTTTCTTTTGAAAAAACTGTTAATTCATCTTGGAAGATCTCAATGATTTTTTCCACTAACTCATGGAAGGCAAAATCCATGGTCCTCTGAAAAGTAGCACCCATATTTAGTAGGCTAAAAGGCATCCTTAAGTACTCAAAGGTGCCCCAAGGAGTGGTGAAGGTTGTTTTATTTTGATCCTCCTTCCTCACCAACACTTGGTTATATCAAGAGAAGCCATCCAACATGGACATAATCTTAGAACCATTTACCCTTTGCAGTAGGGTCTCCATGTTGGGTAGGGGTAATTGTCCTTAATGCATGCTAGATTTAAATTTCTAAAATCAATGCATAATCTTATCCCCCCATTTTTCTTTATAACAACAACTAAATTAGAACACCATGAATAATGCCTTGTTGGAGCAATGATGCCAGCATCCAACATCTTTTTAAGTTCAACTTGAACCAATGGTACTAACTTAGGATTTATTCACCTAATTTTTTGGTGGAAAGGTTTTGTGTCTTCCTTGAGGGGGATAGTATGTTGAAACACATCTTCTTTATAGGCTTTGATCTCATCATATGTGAAGGAAAATACATCCCTATACTCTTGGACCAGACTTATTAATTCCTTTCTTTCCTTTTCAGAAGTTCCTTTTCCAATTTTTATGAACATTCGGACTTCCTCTGTTGTTTATTTCAATATAACTGCCAGGATTTATTACTTCTTTTTTTCTTTTTATACATATCATGCCTGTCAAAAATATTTTCTAAGGAAGTTATTCCTCTAGGAACTGATTTTTTTACGGGATTATCTTCATCAACATAATCTTCCCCCCTCCTCTTTATAACTGACAATGAAACCTGAGAATTCATGAACATTATGGATGAACCTTAAGATGTGTTCATCATCATTGAAAACCTGCCAATGATCAATATTGTCTGGGACTAAAGGCCTAAAGATTATTTCTAACTTTCCTTTTCATTTTATTAGATCTTCTAAGGGATGGAGGGTTGAAGTTGCTATTGCCAAATTGTCAACCAATTTGTTTTGATCTCTAGGGATTGCAATGAGATGTATAGAATCAAAGAGCTCTATAGTATCCCAAATGGCATTTTTGTACCTTCTTGTCCTCTCACTTTTGCATGCATATTTATTGTTGACTTGAAGAATTACTAAGTATGAATCACCTTTGACATTTAGGATCTTGATACCCCTATCCTTATCAATTTCCAAACCAAGCAAAAGTGCCTCATACTCGCCCACATTGTTTGTTGCATCAAACTCAAGTCTGAATTCAAAGTTATAAGTTTTTCCAGTTGGAGATTTTAGGACAATCCCTACCCCTTTGTTTAATCCTGAGCGGTCTCCATAAAAGTTCATCTTCCAAGCTTCACTACTTATTTTTTCATCTTTAAATTTCTCTTCAATTGGTGCTAGGAAGTTTGAACATATAGAAAAGTTACCCATGTCATACATTTGGCATAAGAACTCATTGAATGGCTCTTTAGGATCCTCAATGTGATACTTTCTGTATGTTTCTCTAAAGAGCATGAAATTCTCAGTTGATGGAGGGTATGGGATAGTTGCAAAAGTTAAATCCATATTTAGACAACCCTCCATGTGAGCTCCCCATTTTCTAGAGAGAATCACCCCCCAAGCATTTGGCACATCAATTAAAAGCACATCCATTTTGAATGCACAATCTAGGTGGAAAGCTAGCTTGACTGGAAAATCTATGATAATTCCATGAGTTTCAATTTCCCTAGATTCCATGGCACACACATTGTGATAGAGCCTTGTAACTTTAAGGCCCAATCTTTGCATAATTCCCTTAGTGATAATATTCGATGAAGCACCAGAATCATACATGCAATTATGTAACCACTAATCATTTATTTCTGAGGACACAAAGAAGGGAGAATTTTCTTATTTGGTTCTATCTCTGCTAGTCAAAACCATTGGAGGATCTTCATGATGTTCCTTTATTTTTTCTTGATTCTTCACAACCACTTTATCATTTGGAAAATTTATTTATTGGATAAATTTTTCTTTCTGTGAAGGTATCTTCAAAAGATCTAACACTGGAACCAAAACTTTTGCATTTGAAATCCAATTATCTAAATCAACGGTTAGATCAGTAATTGGAGTAGTTGGAGGAGCAGTTACCTTGGGAAAGTTTGCTTGAGATTTGTTAGTTCCATCCTTCCCTTTCCTTTGGTAGACTATTCCTTTATGCCTGACCATTTCAAAAATCTACTCATTTGTGGGCTTATGTCCATATAGCTTTGTAACATTGTCAAACTCTTCAACCACCTCATTGGCTTGCTCACTTCTTTCTTATATTTGAACCCAATAATCCATTGATAAGGGGTTAGCTTCACCAAAGTTGTTTATGTGGTTAGAGTTTCTTGATTGTCCCACGAAGTTGTTTGTTGGAGGAAGGCCTTGTTCATTTATTTGACAAAAGACTGGGTAGGTAGACTCTTCATGAAAGTCTTCACATGCTCTACAAAAGGGTGGTATTTCTTCATTTACCACATTATTGGATTCCAACTGATTAGGTGGCCTTTGGTCTTGAGGAGGACCTTTCTTTTTCCACCTATCATTGTTAGGTCTCAGTTGGAATATATTATTCTGAGACTGAGACCTATCCATAGCTCTCAACCTATTTTGCAAAGCACTAAGCTGAGTAGCGTGAGTTTCCTCCATTCTTTTTACCATTTTTGTAACAACCTTTAAAGGGTCGAAATTATAATCTTTGTTATCCGGAGCTGCAACTTTCTCTTTAGACTATGTCTGCCTAGAAGAACTACCCCTTATGAAACCTAGAAGATTTGAATTTCCCGATGCTTGCATATTTTTTTCAATCTTTATCGCTCTTTCCTGATCTGCTTTGAGGTTGGTGGGTTCCTTGTCTCTTAGTTGATACCTAATTTCCCCACCAAATGCCTCAATATAGTAGATCAAGATGGCGTTATCTAGAGGCTTGATGTCTGTATGCATGCTTGAAACTAATTCATTGAATTTTTTTGTTAAATTCATCCATAGTTTCATTCGCATTCTTCCTTATTGTGTTGAGGGTTTCCAACAGGGGACAATGATCTTTTTTCTCCCCCCATTTCTTATTGAAGGCATCTAGGAGATCCTTGTCTTAAATTTGTTGTTTGGCATGTCTTTATACCAGTCTGAAGCATCATCTTCTAAGGAAAGAACAAAACACTTTATTTTTACATCTTCGTGGTTATGTGCAACATACCATTTATTAATACACCTCATTAAATATTTAATATGTGTTTTAGCATTTATTGCATTGTTTCCTTGGAAACTTGGTAATTTTTTTATTTCCTTTTCGAGAATAGCATGAGGATAATTATTAATTGCAGAAAAATCACAAAGATCATAAATTGTCATTTCTGAAATAAAACTATCACTAACAAAAATCAAGTGGATATCAGAAATGGACTCGAATCCTAAATGGCTAAGAATTCTATGAGAAGATGCTTTGGCTAACCTCCTTCTATAAAGATGTTAAGGTTCAGGAATGAAGTCAACTAAGTCTTATGGATTCCTTCTTGTAGACTACTTAGCCAAATTGGAATTTAGTGGAGTCGCCAGATGATCGAGTCTAATTCTGATAAACTACAAACATAAAAAACTAAGTAAATAAAACAAAAAGGAAAACAAGGTCGAATTCCGAGAATAGAAAGATTTATCCCCAACAATGGTGCCAAAAATGTTTTTTCCCTTATACACACTTGGGTAACGTGGAAGAAATCTTCAATCCACTTAGTGTGTCCTTGGGGGAAAGTCTTGAGTCAAGGTGATGTCACCTGATCCTCGACTCCTCCGTCTAGGTCAACTCCTAGCAAAGCCAAGGGGGGTAGTCCCTAAAAAATATACTAAGGCTCTTAAGCTACGTTAAGAAAAAATAATTGAACTATTCTAGGAGTTTATTGCAAATAAAACATAAAGCATTCAACTTTGATCATTCATCAGATAACATATTCATATAAAGAATTTGTCCAATCATAAAGATGCATGCATAATAAAATAGGATACGATATCTGCAAGATTGATAAATTTGTCATACAATCACATTTTAGAATGAAAATACTGTTCATAGACATAAAGATGTAACCATAGAACCAATGCCTTAAAAGTATCGTGGATAGTTGTTGAATGCGTGTTTTATTAGGGTTTATTGAAAGTAGATTAATGAGAGATGAGTGGCCTCTTAGAGGTTACCTCTTTGTTTGGAAACTTGTTGAGAACCTACCGAAGCCCCAAGGCTTCACCATTAAGTTTACTAAGGGTGTCAGATGTCCAACACGGGGAGAACCTAGATCTCAAAGTTCCCGTCTAACTTCACACACTCCCCTTAGGCGTTTTCCCATGCATTAAGGTAACTACTATTAAGGTTTTCCCTAATTATACTACTCCACACTAACAACTCTAGTCCTGATAAATACCAGGATCAAGCTAGGCTCGCAAGGGTTCAGAGTATACACCGGTAGTTGCGGGGAAGGTTTATTTTAAAATTTGAAAAGAAACAAAACTTGAAATTGAAAACTGAAAATTAAATGTAGAAAGCTTTGAAATATTTTTAATTACTAATAGAAAAAATTGAAATCTAATCTAGCATGCATGAAAAATTGAAATTATTTTGTCCTTAAGTGCATGAAGTATTGAGTGCTTTGTATGATTGATTTCCCTTGTGCTTGTGTGTTTGTAAGAAAGACAATTAAAACTTGCAAGGTAAAATAAAAGAGACAAGCACAGAACACCACCAATCCCCCTAAAGAGGATGAAGAAATTGGGCACCAAAAGCCCGCTTTTATTAGGCCTATTACAACCTTGAGAGGATGAATCTATTTTCTTATTTTAGTTTTAGTTTTTTTACCTTTGGATCCTTATAGAATTGGATCAATTGCTAAACTAACTATTACAAAGAGACTCCTTGAGTCTTGGTTTTCAAAGGATCGAGTCCAGAGTGAAATATCTTCAATCTTAGGTCCCGAAAAGGTCAAAATCTCCCTTGTACCAAGACGATCCTGCTAAAAACCAACAAAGAAAAGTTATTATTATTGGCAGAAAATGACATGCAAATACAAAATAGAAAGAAGAATTTTTATAGGGTTTTTCACAAAATTTCTATGCACAACAAAAGACAATATTTTTGGGATTTTTTAAAGAGTTTAAGGAAGCTAACTAAGTCCTTCTTAAGTACTTTCTGTTTGTTGTCCCAAGCCAGAAAATTAAAGTACTCAATTGACTAGATATAAAGGATAAGAAATCAACAACTTTTTACTTTGAAATTTAACAATGAATATCAGAAAATTGCTTAATAAAAACTAGATCTAGACTTAGATTTAGCAATAAGTTTAAAAGTAGATCTATATTTTTTATGCGAATACTAGATAGTAAAAAGTAACTTGAAATTTGATCTAGTTATCCATGCAATCAAAGAAAGAGAGAGAGAGAGAGAGAGAGAGATTTTTTTTTTTTTATAGAGCATTTTGCTTGAGCCTCATGAACCCTTGGGCTATGGAGTCCTTTTCTAATGTGAAAAAGAGGGAGAAAAGTCTTCTAAAATGATTTTGAAGAAAGCAAAAGAAACAACTAAGCTCTTTTGAATCTCCAAAAGGTGGTCTTTCTCACTCCAAATTCTTCGCAAGTACCTGCAAAACAATGGTGTTTCCTACAAGAGAGACTTCATTTCATGTTAGTTTAAACAAAAACCAAGCATGTAATATAAGCATCAAATGCATTAAACAAATATATATACTAGCAAGCAAGTAGAACTATATATTCTAATTGGATAACAATATCCTTACCATTAGCCACTATGCAAGTACAATAAAGAAACTTGAAATGATATTGCCTCATAAGCTAACAATCCATCCACACATGTGAGACTAAACACCAAATATCAACCTCCAAAGTCTTTGATTCAAAAGAAAAACTATACAAAGTGATCAATTCACCCAAGCTCCAACTAGACTCAATGGAGGAGGCTCAACATTGATTTATACAACAACCGATGGAGACTCCAAGGTAAAGACATATGGGGGAAGAGAAGATGTGCATGAGCTAATTGGGGTTGCACATGAGATAAGTGGGGAAGTGTGGAGTGGAAGGTAGGAGATGTGGAGATGAGTGAGGGTGAGTGGGAGATGAGTGAGGATAACGGTGAGTTGAAGTGAGGTGGTAGGTGGGTGAAGTCGAGTGTCATGCTTTGGGATTAGCGTCCTCAAGGGGAATGTGCCACCAAGTAAGGAGATGTGCACTATCTCATTGGGATCGCCACCCATGTTCCATGTCACCTAGGCCATGCGCCCTCACTAGGAGTACTCACCGCCAACTATACTCAGGACTCCAGACAAGGCAAAACATGTTTCCAACATGTTTCCTAACTTTTAGGGATTCCCCTAAATTTTAGGAAATTTAATTAAAGTCTCATTTTTGTCTTTTTGAAAGAAAAATACATTTTTGAGTGATTAAAATCACTTTTTTGCCTAGACAAAAGGGGAATAAGGGTTTAGGGGGTGCTATGGATTAGAAAACGAGCACAAATATGGCATCTAACATTGACTGATGCCATTTTTTACAATGTTATTGACTCTTACATTAAAAATGTTTGTTTTATGGGAAATTTTTTATTTGACCAAAACATTAAAAAAAGACCTATGGGGGACTTAGCGCAATTTCCATATGACTCAATAAACATGACCTAGCATGAACTCATATACATTTAGACACTATAAATTGGTTATACCATGCCAATGCCTAACCACCAGCACATACTCCAGCTTTGGAGTCAACTTTGAGTGAAAAAACTTAGAAATTATTAATCGCCTGAGAAGATAGGCAATAAATAGTTAATAAGTGAAAAAAAACACTCTAGAGTACATGCTCTTGCCCAAGTCTTAGGTGGCCAATAGTATTTTACAACTTTCATTCTCAATTCATTTATTACAATGCCTCGGAGGGATGGAAATGTGGAAAAAGGTGGTCTGATAGACCTGTTGAATATGTGAACACTGACTTCTGACCATCTGTCTGCTCAGTCTCTGATGGCTCAATATCAAATCGAGCTAGCACAACTCAGTGGTTAACAAGACACACCATAGAAATTGCTTCAATAGGAGAAGCCCCTATTTCACTCAACATGATATTATAAGGAACTGAACTTTTAATTTTAAACTTGTTTGTAATCAAGCGTTTTTTAATCTTCTCAATTTGCTTCCACTGTAATTCAAATGTATTGCAGACCCATACTTCACAAACATAGAGAACCACCGGGATCACTAAAATCCCAAAGAGAGTTTGCATAGTCTTCCAATCCCATAAATTTGCCTCTCTGCGCCTATTTTGGAAAGCATAGAACGCTTTCCAACCTCTGAAAGTTTTTTTCTTTTTGCAACCTTCCCAACTTAGATTTTTGTTGAAGTCAATTCTGAGGTGTTTGTAATCTTCCACTTCATCAAGAGTGTTTCCTTCAAAGTAGAACTTATGTTGATTAATTTTTTGTTTTATTTTTCTAGAGAAAACTACCACTTTCATCTTGGTAGCATTGACTTGCATCCCCACTATACTACAAAAGTGCTCAAGGGAAATTATGTGTTCTTGCAACCCGAGAGTAGATTTAGCAATCAGAATAAGGTCATATGCATACAAGAGAAGCCTTATCACAAACATTCCCAAAAGAGCACCATCACCCTCCTGCAAGTTTAACCACTCTTCAAGTTTGTCTATATATAAACAAAAAAGGGTAGGGGACAATGGGCACCCTTGCTTGACCCCTATATCAGTCCTAAAACTTTCGGAGATACCAGCTGACGTTCTAATTTTGACTTTAACCTCAACATATAGCCTATGGACGACTACTCTAAGATGCATAGGAACCCCAAGTTCCTCCATTCTATGCCAAAGCTTATCTCTAGGGACCATGTCAAAAGCTTTTTTGAAATTAAGAAAGCAACAAAAGACTTCCTCTTTTTTCTCGCACACTTTTTCAATGATGTGCCTTAGAGTTATACTATAATCAATCGTTGAGTGTTTAGGTCTAAAACCTACTTTCTCTTTGGTGCACTTATCTCTTTCTTCCACCCACTTGTTGATTCTATTTTCTACCATACTTACGAATAACTTTTCAAACAAGGGGTTTATCATTATAGTCCTATAATTGGAGGGATTTTTGACATCCCCACTCTTGAAAAGTGGTATTTCTAGACTCGTCGTCCAATCTGTAGGGAATCCCTACTGAATGATGTTGTTGAAAATGTTCATAATGTGAGGTGCAAGAGTTTTTTAACCCCATTTTAGATATTCTGCTTAGAGTTCAACTAAATCTTTTGCTTTTCCAACCCCCAACTTTTTGATACCCACCTCAATCTCTTGCGCAATGAAGAGCTTAGTAGTAGTGTTGACCAAGGGAGGGGGGTCAACCTTAGGATCTTTCTCATAAAACTTCTTTGCATACTCGAACCATTGATCAACTATGATATTATTTTCAGTTTGTTTCTTTCTCATTTGAAGTTCCTTCCAAAATAACTTGGGGTTATTTTTCCCCAACAAAACTAGTTCCTCCCTCCTTGAGATCATGAAATCATTTTTTTTCTTTCTTACAATTTGCTTGTAGGATTTTATGTTTATGTCTTTTTGGCTTGACTCTTTCAAAGTTTTATTTGTTGTTTTGCATTCCTCGTCAAGCCAAGCATTAACCATAAAACAATTGTTTCAAATTTCCTATTTTTTTCTCTTTTGCATTTTGTAAGTGCGCTTTGAATCAACTTATTTAGCTCAAGACTATTGAGGCCCTGGGACGAAATTTTCTCCTTGTTAAATAGCCTCTCTAGCACTATCTTGAAGGTGTTACAATTTTTTTGAGTCAAAAGAATTATGCCCTTTGAAGGAGGTTGTTGAATGCATTGATTTTTTGTCCCACTTTGTTGTTGTTCAGCCCAAGTGAAACTTAAATAGATTGGTCTATGATCATATTTCAACTCCCACAATTGTTCACCAATCAAAACTTCTTCCATTTTCTCACACAAACCATGAGAGCAAATTTCATAGTCTACAACACTTGCTCCATTGTAGGTATTGCAGGTGAAATTACCTGAATTCACCCATCTAGCCAACCCATTACAAATTACTAAGTCAAATGTCCCACATAGAGTAAGCAGTTGCTCCCCAAAAAGGTTGCAGCTTTTTTTGTCCTTTGAAACTCTTGTCCACTGATGATTTCTTTCTTCTGTAAGCCAAATGGGAGTGTGGTCTTCCTTACAAAGAATAATACTAGCTTGTTCACTTATTTTCCTAGCATTGAAATCCCCTACTATAAGGACTTCACTTAGTTGAGAGTACGTTGTAATATCGCTTTTTAAGGCTGAAAAGGGGTCTTTTTGGTCAAGTCCCCTACTTTTGTAAGTTTTTGAAACTTGTGGGGAAAAATAACATGATGCAATTCTAATGGTGTTACGATTTTCTGATATTTTAAACCAAATGATTTGTTTATTTGAGTCTTCTCTTTCTAATTGAATGAGACGACCTTTTTTTTCTTCACTAAGACCATGATACCCTCGTGTCTTTTATCATTCTCAGCTTCCTTGTTCCACACTTCCATCTTCACATACCCTTCAAATAGAGGCGTCTTTCACCCTTCATGTTCATGTGTTTTCAATAGATAAATTATGTCTCTATCTTCCGCGATAGGTCCTAACCCAGGTCCCTGCCTCCAAGGATAACCTCTGCAGTTCCAACAAACTAATCTTAAGGAAAACTGAGTATAATCTGATTGCTATTTGTTTTTTTCCTACAAGAATCAAAGTTGAGTCTTCACCCCTATTTTCCCATACTAGCCTTGTCACATAGTTTCCTTGTCGCATAGTTTCCTTCTAATGAAATTCATGTCACTTCTTAGCTACCACCTTGTTGTCCTCTTTTAGAATGAGGACCGAAAAAGGAAATAACAACTTTTCCTTTGAACAACCATGCCCTTTTCCCCTCATCCCTTGTTGTCCTAACCTTTGACATCTCTTCCCTTATTTCCTCTTATTGTCTAATAGTTAAATCTTCGTCTAGAAAAAAGTGAGAGCCCCTCAGCAGTTGCTTCTTGCCTAGGATAACTTGTTTGTCATGTATGCTTGACATGATAACTTTTATGGGCCTATCTCTCTCGTCACTGGGTTTACACACCCACCATGCTTGGAAAATTCAACCTTGCCAAAGAAACTTGTCCTTCAAAAATTCACTTGCAAGATCGAGAGTACATTCCTTTTTTCCATACTCTCTCACACCCTTGATAATTGTGTTTGTTTCTCTTAATTTTCTTTCTTTGATTTCTCTATATTGCATGTCGTCCCCCTGGCTGCTTGTTTATTTTCCATAGTAGCAGAATTACTAAGAACTTGTGCCCAAGTTTTGGAATTTTTTGTAAGATCTATTTTCTCTTCATCCCTTGCTTTCGTTCCCTGGGTGTCTATTTGTTCAATTGTTTTCCCTTCAACTTTGGATGTTTTAGAGTTCATCCCCTCTCTAATTTCCACAACAGAATCTTCCGTGATTTTCCCGACATCTTTCATGCCTTGCCATTCATCCTTTGCTACCAGAAGGGCTTCTTGCAACAATGCCACTTGACCTTTTAAAACTTTATTGTTTTTTACTAAGCCCCAATTTTCTATTGTCAATAGCTGGATTTTAAGGTCCCTCACATGCTCTTTGACTTCCAAAACCTCCAATCTCCTCTTGGCATTTAGTAACTCTTGCACATACAGGTTAGGTGACCAGGTGAGAGGTGTGGATGTGGGACTGTAGAATGCATAATCATTTTTGTCTTTAGTCATGTTGTTGCTACCCCCTTGCAAAAGAGGCTTGTTTGACAGTTTATTACAGAGGGACAATTTTTTCCTTGTTTGCTCCCATTTTAAATGGGCAACTCTACGTTTTAAAATACCTCGAAACTGTTTGGCATTGAACCAAACCCACTTCTTTGTTTTGCTTGAAGAGGCAATTTTCACTTGACCTAAATGGTTTGTTTCACTAGAGACAGATACCTCTTGCCCATTTTTTATGTGTGTTGAAGGTATTGCCATTGCCATAGGGAACAAGAAGAAACACAAAAGTAAGGTTAAGGATCAGGAAAATACATGTCTGCCTATTGGGGACAAAGGGATGAAAATTGTTCCACTGTGCCCTTACTGTTCCCCCAGTTGCTATCTCTATTCCCGTCCTTCATTTTCCCTGTTCCCTTGGATAACCCTGATAATAAAGAACAACGATATTCAAACCAAGGAATAAAGAACAACGATAACCCTGTTTAGTCCCATCTCATTAAATAGATTATAAATTCATTTGTCATTGGCTGGACATGTCACTCTTGTGGTAAAATGAGACTTATGGTTGTGCATACCACCAAACGATCAGAAAAATGAGTGCCATCAAAGGACTAAGACTTGTAACATGAAAACTTATCATGATTCCATTAATACATCCAGAAAGCTTCATTAGGATGCTATCACTAATTCCACTCAATCGCTAGGGCTCGATGACCCATAAGGCCAACAATTATACTATTGCATGGCCATAATATGACCCGATCCAAAGGTTGATCCATTGATCTCTGTACGGAAGAGTGGCCATAGGATTACAAAGCATTAAAAAAATGCAATGCCCAATAAAGGATCTCCTCCCAAAATCCAGTGCCATGTCTATAGTTTGATTCATTTTGATTTGGTGCTCTGATCAATTGTGGCCAGTGATAAAAATTCAACACATCACATCTCGTCAAAGGGGGTCCAACACGTCATAGAAGCGCTATTAAATAATTCCACGTCAAAAAAAAAATAAAAAAAAAAATTGAAATTTATTCCCAAAATGTTAAAAAGAACCTAAAATTTCCTGGGAAGGGTAATATTTTAAATTGCCCATCATTAAAATTTGTCGGCACTGTTACCAGTTAACACTCCACTGGAGTACACTATACAGGTAGATAAAGTTTGATGCATGCGAAATTGCGGTAACATTGAAAAAGTTCCCTTCGAAATACAAATCTCCACGATCAAAATTCAACACGTCACAACCCATCAAAGGGGGTCCAACACGTCCTAGAAGCATTATTAAATAATTCCACGTAAAAAAAAAAATTAATTTTAATTTTTGAAATTTATTCCCGAAATGTTAAAAATAACCTAAAATTTCCTAGGAAGGGTAATATTTTAAATTGCCCGACATTAAAATTTTCTGGCACTGTTACCAGTTAACACTCCACTAGAGTACACTGTATAGGTAGATAAATCTTGATGCATGCGAAATTGCGGTAACATTGAACTAGTTCCCTTCAAAATCTGAATGTCCTTACCGTAACTTGGAGGTTGATCGGCCTGTTGGAACTTGGAGCAATGGAGCAGGGAGGGGAATTAATTGCAGTGGTTGAGTTAGGTGATAGAATTAATATGCTCTCCAATCATGACACGAAACCATTTTTCCTCTTCGAAGTGCTTGAATCTCCAATGTCCATTACGTTTTCTTTGGAGTCTCTGGTCTTGTTTCAAAATTTCCAATTGCAACCATTTCCCTCGGATTCACTATATGTACTAGCCAAAACGCCATTGCTTGGAAGTTATAAGTTTTTTTTAGGTTTTCTATGGAACCTTTGGTCCATTTTCCAGATTTCTACTTTCACCCATTTCTCCCATATTCACTATACCCACAGGCCAAGATGCCACTGCTTGGAAGTTGGAAGTTTTAGTAATAATGACTTTCTGAGTTTAGAATGAGGGGAAAACTTTTCCAAACCAGAAATCCAAGGTCCGAGCCAAGGTCTGATTTACAGTATCTCCAGGTTTGCAATTGGGGTTTCAAGTTTGTTTGTGAAATTTCTATTGAAATTAACATGGGGTTTCAACTTTCTTTCCCGTTAATTTTATTGCACTGTAATATTGAATTAACATAGGGTTTATTTCCCGTTAATTATATTTCATTGTCATGAGTCCGAGCTTATCAAATTCGAGGTATTTTAGGTATTAGATATTTCTAGGGCACTGTCCTGAAACCTACCTTAAACTGGCCTGAAATTGTTCTTTTCAACATCAGTCCATATCAATGAATAGATTAAAAACCTCTAAAATCGATGTATATGTCTGTTTTTCCTTACAACTCTACCTTACAACTCTAGCAATAAGAAGGAAAATAACAAAATTTGGTATGAATTCTTAATTATGTTATTTTATCTCAGTAAAGCATAATCAAAGCTTATGCTCTCACACTATTAGAATAATTTTTTTTCTTTTTGTGTCCATAGGAATAATTTTTTTACATCCAGTGTGTTTTGGTTCCAACAAAACGATGTAATAAAAAGTTCCAAGTATGGATTGTTAAAAGAGTTCAAACACATATGTTAGTGTCTATAGTTATTCAGTTATAGTCCCATTAATTTTGATTCACAAATGAATTTTATTGGAGGTTAGACAATTTAAATTTCATGATCTTTTTCCATTTAGCTACACTAGCCATAAAATCACTGATACAAAAGAGTTGCAAAAATTTATAACCGTTACAGAGTTTCTTCAAAAAGGGGGGTTCTCCTTTTATCTACATGGGTATTTAGCAGCCCCCAAAATATAATATGCAATGCTTCTAAAAAACAATTGAATGTAAGATAAAAAGGACAAATATGAACAATAGGACATGTACAATACTCACATATAAAGCTATCCCAAAAACTCAAAGAATTTTAAACAACTATGAAGGAATGACACATTTATTGCAATCCTCAATATGCATTCTCTTAGCTAACATGCCATTTTTCTCTCTGGTTAAAATTTTACTAATTTTGATAAACATATTTACAAAGTCTTTATAGTTGAGAATTAGGTGCTCAAAGACAATGTCAAAAGGATTTTGACTCTTAATATAGGAAATATCATAACAGAAGGATCGTGCGATGCCAATGCCAAAAACGTTATTACTAGGAATATGCTCATCTAAACTAGAGGCTATCTAGAACTGAAAAAAATAGACCTTTACTAAAAGGACTCAACCTATGACTAATTACATATTACAACCAACTAATCAGTACTGTATCCTTCTTTGCCCCAGTATGGCCTCTCCTTGTTGCTACCAGGGGGAGCCACAAAGTTGTATCCTCTCCAACTTTCATCCCCAGGTTATGGAGGTAATATCAACAACCTATATGACCTTTGTTATAGTAACATAAAACATGCTTAGTAAAATGTCTATGTTGTTACTTCCAGCTAAATGTTCAACAAAAAATTCACCCTATCTCTAATCTACGATCATCAGTTAATTGCTACCTTGCCCTTAGAGTTTCTTTGTTTCATATTTTCAGGCGTATTTCAGCTGAGAGTTTTGTGTGGCACCGAGATTTCTATGAGTGAAATCATAAGTGGCTAGACCATGATAACTGAAAATTTTGTAATGGATTGGTGTAGACCTCCTAAGAGAATGTAGGTGCCTAATAAGTCTAGAATTACATTTCATCCCTGAGCTTCCCCATATTAAACAAAAAAGTTAAAATTTATGTCCTTCCTACTTGCATCTATCTTATAGATGCACAATTCCTCTAGTACAAGTGGCTTGTGCTGGAACAAAGGGGACAAACTTTACTAACCCTTTCCCTTTGGCCACAATTACCATGTTGTCTTTGGGATCATTCTCTTGAATGCTCATCATGGAATTAAATCACAGAGAACCATGGGCATATATGTAGGGGTCTTATGAGGAGAAGCAATATTAGGCTCATGTTTAAATAACGGGGTCTTACCTTTCAAGGGAATGATGTGAAATAAAATCTAGCATTAGAAGTATACTTAAGGTCAAACAACTATTGTTAGAATTAGGGAAAAATAGAAACAATAATGCCCTTTTAATTTTATGTTCACTAGATCAACATATATGAGAAAAGAAATAGACAGATCTAAAATAAATTATGAGTATAAACAAATTTTTTGAGTGAAAGGACAAACCTCAAGCTTACCTCCTAATTTATGAAAGATGTACCTATCACATGTGTGAATGTAAACCTTTAAAATACGTTCAGAAATATTTTTAGGTTCATGGATCAAACTTCTAGGGTTTGATCTCTGTCATATGGACTTAGGGATAGTTTTTCCAAGGTATAGATCATCACAAGACAACTATAGCAAGTACCCCACAATAAGGGACAACAAGGTATTGACCATAGCTGAGAAAATAATAAAATGTATCCCACAAGAAGGGACAACAATAACACCACAAAAGAGACAACAAGATCTCCACAAAAAGGGACAACAAGATCTCGAAAAAAAGGGGCAACAAGATCTTCAAAAGAAGCGACAAAAAGATCTCCACAAAAAGGGACAACAAGATCTTCAAAAAAAGGGACATCAAGATCTCCACAAAAAGGGACAGCAAGATCTCCACAAAAAGGGACAGCAAGATCTTCAAAAGAAGGGACAACAAGATATCCACAAAAAGGGATAGCAAGATCTTCAAAAGAAGGGACAACAATATCTCCACAAAAAGGGACAACAAAATATTCAAAAGAAGAGACAACAAGATCTCCACAAAAAGGGACAACAAGATTTTCAAAAGAAGGGACAACAAGATCTCCACAAAAAGGGACAGCAAGATCTTCAAAAGAAGGGATGACAAGATCTCCACAAAAAGGGAATCTCAAAAGAAGGGGTACGGACAAGATCTCCACAAAAAGGGAGAAAGATCTTCAAAAGAAGAGACAACAGATCTCCACAAAAAGGACAACAAGATATTCAAAATAAGTACAAGATCTCCACAAAAGGGACAACAGATCTTCAAAAGAAGGGACAAATAAGATTCCACAAAAAGGGACAACAAGATCTTCAAAAGTAGGGACAACAAGATCTCCACAAAAATGGACATCAAGATCTTCAAAAGAAGGGACATCAAGATATCCACAAAAAGGGACAGCAAGATCTCCACAAAAAGGGACAACAAGATCTTCAAAAGAAGGGACAACAAGATCTTCACAACTATGAGATGAGCAACTTGAAAGATATGTTAATTCATGGTCTAGATCATTGATCTGCAGATGGTGTTTTGATTGTCAAAACACCATGAGCAGATCTAGACCATAAATTAACGTATCTGTCAAGTTGCTCATCTCACAGTTTTAGCTTGCAGCTTTTGACCCAAACAACGCAGTGTGAGAAAATGGAACAAACAATTTGGATAGGATGGACAATCGACCCTGGTCACAACCTTGCCTTCTTAATGATCCGAGACGAACAAAACCACACCCACTCACCATTTGAATGGCGAAGGAGGTTTTGTGACAGAGAGGTGTATAAGCTAAATGTGAACCAGGCCAATATTGACAGTGTTGTGACAATTTAGAGGCATTTGGGAGGTCAGATCATGGTGGGAGCCTAACACAATTATATTAGGTTCTTCTCAGAGGAATCAAGGAAGTGAGGCCTGGTGTGGCCATCGGTGAATATGTGTTAGACCTCAACATCTTCTCTCGAGTTGGCCTTTTCAAAGGACCTCTGCTCAGCGGATCCAATTTCTTCCTTCAGGTTCTTAGTTTCCTTCCTCAAGTTGGGTAGTCTTTCTTTATGGCTAGTTTGCTTAAAAGAGCCAGAGTTATTCCAGTTGGAAGGATATGATATTAATTGGAATTTTGTATTAGTGTTGAACTCACATGCCATCAAACCCCTTTTGTATCCATTTCTTAATGCTTTCATGGCGATGGCAAGACCTGTATGGAAGGAGGCAAGGACAAAAATTTGAAAACTTTTGTCAAGTAAGCTTTGATGCCCACATCTTATGATCATCATCACACATGCATCGTGTCTTGAATCTTGTCGTGAGGCATGCATGACCCTCCATGATGAACATTATGTCTGTTTTCCTTTTTCATGCCAAAGTTTTGCAAATCAATTTAATACTTAGCCTAACAGAGAACATTCACAATATGCTAGAAAAGGCCACATGCATGTAATTTATAACCAATAAGTACATCTTAAAAACACTTATTAAGACATCTTTGGCCTTAATGATGAATGATAAATGGCATATTCTTAGTGGATTAGTTTGTTTATGTTCTCTATTGTATTTTATTTTATTTTTTAATTTTCTTCTATCTCAGTGTAAGTACTTGTTAGACGATAGTGTTTTATTAAAACTAAAAATTAAGGATTGGATTGGATGGTATAGTTTTTTTAAGATCTGTTGGAAGCTTATAATATCATAACATGACTATTAAATTATTCTCTATCAATTATTTATGAGAAAAAAACGTGTTTTCTATTCCATTGATTTTACGTTAGCCATAAACTTTCTCATGGAATTTCCTCCTCATTGCTTCAAATCTTCTACATTTTGTAGAAGGATGATATTTAGCCAAAAAACTTTATCCAAGAACTGAATTCTTCTCTATCATATTTTTTGAGAGATGAGAAGGGAGGATTTCATTGATTTTAGGTTTTTCTTTTCATGGATGATGCACCTAAATATGTAGTTGTTATTGTAACCCTAAACTCTATCCACCAAAAACAGTCTGACTGGCTTCAAGAGTACAGTTTTTCGAAAAGATGTAAGCATAGAAACCACAAATGAACACAAAAGATTGTTGCTACAGAAATCTAGAAGAGGATTACCAAACCTAAGCGCCTGGAAATGTCACTAACAATATGCCAAATCTGATGTATACACTTCACAATAAGATGTTGTTGTTCTATCCTCGAGAAATCAATTTCTAGCTGGAATAATTTAGAAATCAATTCAGTTACTAGATGGAATAATTTAGGTAGAAAAAAAAGAAGTAAAGGAATAAACAATGAGATTGTTTCTCTTGAAGCTCAATGTGATTCTTGGTTGGAATCACCAATTATTGCTAGTTGATTTTGGCCTCTAAGCAAGTGCAGACCCTAGGTTTTCATCCAGAACAAACCTGCAAAAATGTAACTACCCTCTCAAGATTCTCCAACCCCATATTTCAAGAGCGCAAAAATGATAGCCCATATAATGCTCTCCTTTTCCTTTTGATATAAAATCCTATAAACCCTAGCCCACCATCCCTGGGTTTGATAAATCACCTAAGATTATGGAAAACATAAGTGGGTGAGCACTTGTAATAAAATTGCACATTTTATGTGTCTAAGGCCTTTCTTCTAACACGTAGATATAAACACTAGCCATATGGGTACATAAAGACTTTAGTATGTTTTTCACTTAAGTGACCCATAATACATTAAAATGTTTTTTAAGTGTAAAACATTTATCATGTTACCCCTCATGCCTAGGGTTAACTAGAGGAAATCATGTCTCGTGACCAGCAATGGAGAACATGATTTCAACCATGATGATAATCAACAAGTCTGCAGATGGCACCCTAATAGCCCCCCTCATTCACCTTTACAACTATAGTTCAACCAAGGCTCATCACATCCATACAACCCAAGTGACTCAGACAACATTTATAAATAACGAACAAGCAATCCTCAACTTCCGACATTCCTAAAGTTGAGTTGCTTCACACCTAGTTGTTGAGTATTAATGGTCGTCAAATCAAGTTGTTTTCGAGCTGTGGTGAACAAGAACCACAAGATAAATGAATAATAATGGTTGGATACTTGAGGATGCATTCACCTTGAGAGTCCATCTACATAGCCTTAGACCAATTTGAGTGAGGAAAAATCCTAATTTTGTTGGCGATTTATTCGATGGAAGAGCAATTTTAATCTTTCCTTGCCCTTGTGATTTGGGACTTGTTTGTTTATTTTGATTTTCCAGACCTCACGTTGTGTAATTCTCATGAATCCAATGGCCTCTAAAAGTATTACTATTGGATGTGCAACCAATGCCTTGAACAATGTTTCGAGGTGCCTTTGGAACAAAGTTCTTGAAAAGGTGAAAACTACCATTTTTTTGCCTTAGGTTGTCACCAAGATGAAAAAATAAGTTGAAAATTTGGAGAATAAAATACAAGAATCCTTAATGATGTGGTATAACTTGTACCAACCCCTATAAATAAATAAGCCAAACCAATGAACCAAAGAGAGAAAAAACTATAAAATCAAAAAGCAAAAATTGATTGATTGGATTACACAGAGTAGAAGGCCATAGGTGACTAATCGCATGTTCTATCCAAAATATAAGAGACTAGTGCGACCCCAAAGTTTGGTAAGTGCTTTTGTATATATTTGTCATCTGGTCTATGTGTTTCAGTGATTTCCAAGTGCCCTTGTATATATTTCTCATAAAGGCATGTGTTTCAATGATTAAGTGTATATATTTCTCACAGGGGTTTATGTGTTTCAATGATTAAGCTCCTCTTTTCATGTATTTGCATTCGTGTGATTGGTAAGGACCCATTTATTTATTTGTCATCTTGGTTTTGTTATTTGGGTTCATGTGTTTCAATGTTTTTTTTTGTTTGTTTTGAAATGATTGATTGAATCCATGCCTTGAATCAATTTATATTCAATAATTTGTACTTCTCTTAGAATTTTTTCTTTGGGGATTCTTGCCAAAGGGCATGAGGCCACCAAGTGAATGGCCATCAAAGTGACCAAAGTCATTTATGGAGACTCCTTGTAAATTACATAAGTAGATAGTGAGAAGTACCTAGAGGTAATGGCTTCTAAAGGATCTTTTACAAAGTGACCATACATCCTTCTTCAAAATAATATTTTTTGTCATACAAATAAATTTATGATATGTAATCTTAATTTATTATTGTTAATTGAAATGTAACTTTTTTTTAAACTTTATCTTATAACATGTAATCTTAATTTATTATTGTTAATTGAAATGTAACTTTTTTATTTATGGAGACTCCTTGTAAATTACATAAGTAGATAGTGAGAAGTACTTAGAGGTAATGGCTTCTAAAGGATCTTTTACAAAGTGACCATACATCCTTCTTCAAAATAATATTTTTTGTCATACAGATAAATTTATGATATGTAATCTTAATTTATTATTGTTAATTGAAATGTAACTTTTTTTAAACTTTATCTTATAACATGTAATCTTAATTTATTATTGTTAATTGAAATGTAACTTTTTTATTTATGGAGACTCCTTGTAAATTACATAAATAGATAGTGAGAAGTACCTAGAGGTAATGGCTTCTAAAGGATCTTTTACAAAGTGACCATACATCTTTCTTCAAAATAATATTTTTTGTCATACAGATAAATTTATGATATGTAATCTTAATTTATTATTGTTAATTGAAATGTAACTTTTTTTTAAACTTTATCTTATAACATGTAATCTTAATTTATTATTGTTAATTGAAATGTAACTTTTTTATAAAAAAATTATTGGTTGAATGAATATATACCCTTCTCATTTAAATTAGAATCTACCCTTCAAATTTGATCAAATTTGATCACTGATGGTTGTGGCAACTTTAGGCTTCTTATTTCATTATCAGATAATGAGATTCAGAGGATTACCACAGCCCATCCGGATAAGCCAGCATGGCCGTCAAGAGCATGGCAGAGGAAACCAGGGACGTATGAAAGCAGGCGAGTATATCGGAATCATAGCAAAAAGACGCCTTTAGTATTGTATATCGGATTCAGTCTTGAGGGTGGTCTTGTCAGCAGCAGCGACGGTCGATCGCTGTGATCACAAAGAATGGAACCCCACACCACGCCTTCTGGACTCAAAGATGCCGCGACTCAGATCTCATGGTCACTAAAAGCAATAAATGTTGCAGACGTGGCCGCTGCAATTGCACACGAGTGTGACGAGTTACCTTGAATTCTTCCCAAAACAACGCTTCGAGGAATCGAACCTCCAATCTGATAGATTCTGAATAATTAAAAGAATATGAACCGAGGCACTGTTAATGGCTCTATCGATTGCAGTAGATACCAATACTCCATATGGAATTTGTTTTCCATCCAAAAATACGTGCAGCCCTTGCTGAGCGAGGTGAAAGAGAGCGAACATCAAGACCACAACGTACGCTGCTGCCACTGCAAATGTTGAGGACTTCATCGAATAATTATGGCAAAAACACTGCCTACAATATCTCGAAATCCTTGACCTGGTTTGAATAAGATAGAGAGGCCAAAATCGGTGGCCTTGAAGGAGGAATTCTCGTCCTTGTTGAGAAGAAGGAAATTCTCTAGCTTGAGATCACGGTGGACAACGCCCATGGAAAGACAAGTGTGGACGAGCTGGACAATGGTCCTGCAGAGGAAGGTTGCGGCCCTCTTGGTGTAGTGGCCCTTGGCAAAGGAATATAATGGATATTCATGGAGAACCTCCTCGTCCATCCGAGAACCCGCGGAAAATAACTGCTCAATGGCGGCCATCCAAAGCCGTGCTGAGAGATACCGGGATAATCATGGAGTTACCAGAACATATACCCATTAATTTCGTGAATATAATCCCTGGATAATCACAGAGTTACCAGGACATATATATCTTCCGCAATTCGGTCCGTTGTCAAGCCAAGCTGGGTTGGGGGCGGAATCATGAAATTCAGACGAATATAATCGATCTGAATGCAATTTCTGTTGAAGAACAATGAATCGAGGAAAATGTTGCGACATCAAGCAACGAAGAGCAGTCTCGTGGCTGCTTTTCTGAAGCAAGGTCCACACGACCACGATCTCCAAATAGGAATCAGCCGCCAATGGTAGCAACAATTCTACCACGCGGACGAAGGTAGCGATAGCCAGGGACAAGAGAATCTTCAATTTATAGGATTGAGAAAACTCAACAAATTCTTATGATTAGCCGAACAGTTAAAACAATTTAAGTAAACTTATTCACACAGTTATCATGTGTTTATAAACTAGCACAGCTTCAAACTCTTGGTTGGCTGGTGAATGCCGAAAAGTTTCTTCTGGACAACAAAATAAAACAAGGATTCACATCTTTCCAGACTCCACTTTGTAACAAAACTTTAATCTTTGTTAATCATTAAGGCCTGGCAATCAACTAGTCACAATAGTAAATTTTAAATATGATCAACTAAAAGTAAAAAAATAAACATGTAAACTATTCCTTTATAATAGTAAGGAAGTTAGTAGTTGAAATCACAACCATTAATTTATTGGGACGACTAAAAATATTCCATCAATATTTAATCTTGTCCATACAAAACTGATTAAACACTAAAAACCTATTAAATATGCTCATTGTCAATAAGTACTAGCACAGCCACATAATTGTGGCTGATCAACGCCAAAGGCTGATAAGATGAAAAGAATCTTTAAAAGAATATATTAAATTTTATTATTGATTAACAAATAAACGGTTGAGCTTCATTTATTGGTGTTAATATTTTAATTTATGTTAATCACTTGTGTTGATATTTTAATTTCTGTTAATCACTTAGGTGGCAATCAGTTAGCTATCAAAGTAATTTTTAAATATGATTAGGTAAATGTAAAAAAGTAAATGATTAGGTAAATGTAAAAAAATAAACACATAAACGGATGTCTTTGTAATAGCTAGGAAGTTAATGATTGAAATCACATCCATTTATTTTGTGTGACTACTAAGAATATTCCAGCCATATTTAATCTTGTCCATAGAAAACTTATTAAGCACTAAATCCCTATTAAATCTGCCCATTATCAATAGGTATACCCCTTTTGACGTAATAAAACTTTCACCTTAAAAAAAACACAATCTAAACAAAACAAACCCACCAACACAGGCTTGGTATGTAGTTTGACATTTGGCTTGACTCGGGTTCATGGTAATACTTGGACGTATGACTTTTATTTTCCCTCATAAACATTCAAAGCATGGCTGGCATTTTGACTTAGGATAGGAATGAAACTTTTGGTAAACCAAGACATGAAATGTAAAAAAGGACGGATTTATAACTCGAAGTGAATGGATGATTTTTTATCTGGGATAAATTATAAAGGCAATGGGTTATAAAAAGGACATATTTGTAAACAAGTGCAGCTATGCTGCGTACACTGCCTTCGAAGTTAATATTGATACCGACACCACTGGTTCTGCGGGATATTTATATTTATTTACAGAGTCTGAACTATGCCATAGTCATAATAATTCCTGGCAGCTGAATAATTAATTATAGAACAGGAAAAACACCTCTAACATTAGGCAGTCCAGTTTCGGTTTACAGATTAATTACAGCCGGTGGACGGAAGCTCATCATTGGCCACATGAAGAGGTGCTTCAAGCTGCTGGCGCAGAATGCAATACTTAAGCTAAGATATGATTAGTATGAAGGATTATTAATTTTGTCATTAATCTTAAGTTAAGTTAAGATATGATTAGTATAAAAGATTATTAATTTTATCATTAATTTTAAATTTCGAAGGATTTAAAAACTATAATAATATTTTAAATTTATTAACTAATCAAATATTAAAAAAATATTTCTTATTAGATAAAAAATAAAATTTTCTATTTATTAAATTAAACATTAAATTTTATTAAAAAAATTTGGTTAAACAAAATTAATATAAAAAATATTAAATTTCATACAATTTTTTTTAGGTTAAACAAAATTAATATGAAAGTCAACTCATAACCCACCCTATATACTATCAAAACATTATAATAATAAGACAGGATGCTTAATTATTAATACTTTGAGAAAATGCTTATTATTAACTTAATTTTTTAATAGTTTATAAAATAAGAAAAGTTATAATATTAAAATATATGTATTGTATAATAAATTAAAGTTAAAGTCAATGGAGATTAATATGGCGGTAAAACAAACTAATGTTATATACTCGGCTGAGGCAGTATAATAATGCCTTTACACTTTATCATAAACTTTGGCCTTTTTAAATAATAATTCTTATTTAGAAATTAAGACCTTTAATAAAATATGAATTTATAAAAAAACCCATTCTCAATAATGATAACTATGTTGGGTATTTAACTTGGTTTTGGATAATGATGTGATAAAACAAAGAATACGCTAGGAAATTTAAATCATCAAAATTTTCGCTGAGACTTACTTGACTGAAAGTTTGAGATGACAGGAAACACGCCAATATTTTGTAAATATTGTGAGAAATTGAAAATTTTTGACATAGTCAAATTATGTTACAACGCCACATTTGCCATCTTGTTGTTGAACATTTGGACCCGCTCCTTCAAGCACTTGTTCTCTTTTCAAAGTTGAGCATCGTTGGCACTTAAGTCTTCCAACTTTTATCTAATTTATTTATCCGTGTAGAGAAATGTAATGTTATCTTCAAATTTCTAGTAGTTTTGTCACGGTCAAGGATGCACATGCTCTAATATCTTATGATCCGTAAACAAGGGACTTATATCCCACTCCCTTTGCTAACACGAATATTGTGGAAGTTTCTTCTTAGCTCTGTTCTCAATGTTTTATAAAGACTTCTATTTTCTAAAGGCTATTAGGCTTATTTTCAGTGAAGTCTCTGCCCTGGAAGGATCTTTGTTCTTGTGAATGGCCTATCCCTGGGTGTAGCTTGCACACATCAAACAACAAGTTATGACTAACAATCACACCAATAAAAATCAAAGCTATGCAAACACTTTGTCCCTCAGAACTCAGTGTAGCCTATTGTCCATTATGCCAATCATGTCTCTGAGTTTTGCGTCTTTGTTTGATGCTATTTGAAGTGCCACTTCTTGGAAACCACCTCTATGCTCGCTATTCTATTGGAGCTCAACTCATGCTTTGAATTTGACCTCTTCAATAACTGCCACTATTACTTAGAAGACATGTTATGTTGGTTTTGTTTGTAGGGTTGGAGATGTCAAGGCCTTTGTTTTAGATTGGTTCAATGTATAGTTTGAAATTAATTCAAGCCTCTCTTTGCTAATTATTAGTAGACACAACCGTGGCTCTATTGTATGGATGAAAGCTAATAGTATAAATGGCATTCATAAAAAAATGAAAATCCCTCTAAGATTTAAAGTTGGATTATTCAATGTTGTTCATACATAAGAAAACTCTATCTTTGAAGTTTTATATAACAAAATTCCTCACTTTTCATAAGCAAAGAAAGAAATGCAACTCACTTGGCAGAGATGAGTTGAATCCCCAAAGATCACTGAGCTAAAGGCTTGTGGAAAGTGTGGAAGCAAAGGCTTTCTTCAAACTTGTTGGAACAACGCAAAAAGGAACATCATATATGTTATCATTGTTGGGAGGTTGGTATTCCATCTTTTGCCATCAATGTTGAGTCTTTTGTACCTTGGGAAGTGGTCCCCTAATGTTATTGATGTGCCTAACACTAAAGGGGGAAAAGTAACCCTCTCTCACTTTACTTTATGTTATAAAGTTAAAGTTCCTTTATGAGATATTAATCATAAAGTGACTTTATGAACATAAAGTGACTTAGGGAACTTAAGTAAAAGGGGGAGATCTAATCTCCACCCTTGATATTGGTTGGCTAAAATCTAATCCTAGCCACTGGTTCATAGGTCATCTTTATGAGATAACAAAAGGAAAAAAGGAGAGGAAGGAGGGGCACATTGTTCACTTGAGAAGAGTGAGGAGAAGAGGAGAAGAAATCTTGGAGAAGGAGGAGAAGAGAAGGGTGCACTTAGAGAGGAAGGGCGCACAAGAGCAAGAGGGAACACCTAGAGAAGGAGGGGCGCACTTGTAGAGGCAAGGAACACTTGAAAAAGGGTGCACAAGAGGGTTAGGTGAACTAGCTGAGGAAGAAGGGCACACGTTCCAAGGTAGGAACAACATGCACAAATTCCAAGGGCTAGGCACACTTGCTACACAAGAAGGGCATGTTTTCAAGGACTTGCAGACACATATTTCAATGAAGATTAGCCAACTATCTTGAGATAAGTTTGGTTGTAATATCTGTTGTAATTTTTCCTTAAGATCTCCATAATAAATTTTGCTCTTCACTGGTTTTCCCCATGGGGGTTTTTCTAGGGTCATGTTGAACAAAAATCTTTGAGTATAAATATGTGGTATGCTTGTGTTTATTATCAGCATTAAGTGTTAAATATCTAGAGGTTTATTTATCGTTTTAATTTAAATTGAAAGAGCTAACAGTGGACAACAAACCTATGTTAATTAACCCTTTCAAACATCAACACTAAATGAGCTTTAAATCAATCCAAAAAGACTATCCTAAACAACAGTAAAATCAGACATGTGAATGACCATAAAACAGTCCCAAACAGTGTCAAAGATAGAACTGTGTTGACAACCTTAAGGAGCCTCAAAATTTTGAATGGTCTTATAGAGGAGGAGGTATACATTGAGTAGCCACAGGGGTTCGAGGTGTTTGGGAGAGAGTCCCACGTGTACCTATTGAAAAAGGCATCGTATGGTCTGAAGCAAGCTCCATGAGCTTCGTATTCCAGGATTGACTCTTACTTGCTGCAGATGGTCTTTGAGAAGAGTGAGACAGATCTAAATCTCTATTACATTGTTTATGGAGATGATACTCTCATTCTTATCCTATATGTTGATGACTTGTTTATCACTGGAGGGGAGGAGCTCATAGTTGAGTGCAAGAGGGTTCTTTCTTCATAGTTTGAGATGAAGGACATAGGTCTAATCCATTATTTCTTGGGCATGGAATTTTGGAAAGAGGATGGGAACGTCTTTCTGCGACAGGGGAAGTATGCAACGAATATTCTAAGCATATTTCAGATGGAGGATTGCAAACCCATGTCGACACCTATGTTCACCAACTGGAGGAAGCTCAGTGATTATGAGTCCAAGTTGGTGGATGCCACAAGATATCGTCAGTTGGTTGGTTCTTTGATGTATCTGGTCAACACTAAAACAAATATTTGTTTTACTGTGAACACTCTTAGTCAGTATATGGTGGATCCTAAGAGAATGCACTTGATATCAACAAAACATGTTTTGAGGTACATAACAGGGTCAATGGAGTATGGTTTGGATTACGTTAGAGGCGATGGGGTCAGGTTGATTGGCTACATAGACTGAGATTGGGTAGGATGTGCAGTTGAAAGGAAGAACACTTTCAGGTGTTGTTTTGGGTTGGGATCAACAATTATTTCCTAGTTCAACTGGAAAAATAAGTCATTGGCACTGAGTTCTACTGAGGCAGGGTATATGGCAGCTAGTCAGGCCAGTTGCAAGGCTATTTGGCCTCACAAGTTGTTGGTTGGTATATTTGGTCATAAGTTGAGGCCTACAATGATTCACTATGATAATCAGAGTTGTATCAAACTCTCTGAGAATCCAGTATTTCACGACAGGTCAAAACACATAGAGATTAGATACCACTTCATCCTTTATTGGGTTCAGAGAGGAGAAATTCAACTTGAGTACATATATATTGATGAGAATATTGCATACATTCTCACAAAGTCTTTGCCAAGGGGGAAGCATGTCTACTTCAGAGACAAGATTGGAGTGGTGAAGAACACTTTCCTCGGTAAGAGGGAGTGTTGAGTCTTTGGTACCTTGGGAAGTGGTCCCCTAATGTTATTGATGTGCCTAACACTAAAGGGGGGAAATTATCCTTCCCTCACTTTACTTTATGTTAAAAGTGACTTTATGAGCTATTAATCATAAAGTTACTTAGAGAACTTAAGTAAAGGGGGAGATCTAATCTTCACCCTTGATCTTGGTTGGCTAAGATCTAATCCTAGCCATTGGTTCCTACGTCATATTTATGATATAACAAAAGACAAATAGGAGGGGCACATTGTTCACTTGAGAAGAGTGAGGAGAAGACGAGAATAATTCTTGGAGAAGGAGGATAAGAGAAGGGCACACTTAGAGAGGAAGGGCGCACAAGAGAAAGAGGGCACACCTAGAGAAGGAGGGGCACACTTGTAGAGGAAAGGCACACTTGAAGAAGGGCACACAAGGGGGATGAGTGCACTAGCTGAGGAAGAAGGGCATGGGTTCCAAGGTAGGAACAACAGTCACAAATTCCAACGGTCGGGTGCACTTGCTACACAGGAAGGGCATGTTTTTCAAGGACTTGTAGGCACAAATTTCAAGGGAGATTAGGCAGCCATCTTGATATAAGTTTGGTTGTCATATATGTTGTAAGTTTTCCTTGAGATCTCCATAATAAATTATGCTCTTCACTGGTTTTCCCCATAGGGGTTTTTCCAGGGTCATGTTGACCAAAAATCTCTAAGTATAAATTTATGGTATGCTTGTGTTTATTATCAGCATTGAGTGTTAAAGATATAGATGTGTATTTATTGTTTCAATGTAAATTGAAAGAGATAACAATGGACAAAAAACCTATGTTAATTAACCTTTTCAAACAACAACATTAAATGAGCTCTAAATCAATCCAAAAAGGATTTCCTAAACAACAGTAAAATCAGACCTGTAAGTGACCATAAAATAATCCCAAACAGTGTCAAAGATAGACCTGTTTTGACAACCTTAAGGAGCCTCAAAAGTATTCAATCAACACTATGATAACAGTTCTCTCAACTAGTGGCAGACAATTACCATCTCTATGACCTGCCCACATGATTATTCAGATCCAACAAAATGACAACAATGGCCAGTTGTTATAGGAACAAGAATTGGTGGTTATAAATCCTTTAAGCAGGAAAACCATTCAACATAATGAATCAACTAGTAAATAAATTCAACTAGGAGTGTAGGGAGTCAACCAATAGACTAAACTCAATCAATCAATAAACAAAATTGACCCAACAATGACAGGAAATTGACCAACAATGGAAAATTGGCTAGTGATTAAGTATGTCAACCAAGAATTAAATTTGTAGTCTCATATAACATCCCCCAACCCATATGAGGGACATTACAGTGCATAATACTCATAAAAAAGAAATTTCTGCTAACTAAATTAATTCATTTACAGTTAACCAATTTCATGTAGCTTTCAACTACAAATTAAATAAGATTTAGCTATTGTCTACAACCATAAAATAGAAGCATCTACAACATACTAAAATAGGCATGAATGCAGCTAATAAAATACATTACAACAACATATAAATCATTCTCAATTACACAAAGTTCATGCACATCAATTTGACTCATAAATACAAGACATAAAATAGATAAACACTTATCTTTTAACACTGGTTGTGCAACTAACTACTTGGGACGAACATTCCACCCAACCATAGACTTGTTGTTCCAAATCTCAATAGAAAATAACTCTCGAGATGAGGCTAGTAATCCACAAAAGAGGGTGGTCTCTCACAGTCCACTCACAACTCATAAACTCACAAACCACTGATATCTTCCTACAACTATCTCGATTTTCCACCAACTCTCTTCCTCTTGACCTTTCCAGCCCAAGGAATGTACCCCTTCACTGATCTCAGTCCCTTAGGCATCCCATTAATTTATCAGGGCCTCTCTGGAATAGGTATCTAGCAATCTCTCAGCTGGGAACTCAAGGAAACTTGTTGCTAGGAAAACTACCAACAAACCAACAACAAAGACTTGTTGTTACAGGGAAACTTGCCCAAGAGTTCACTCTTCAGGCTTGACAACCTAGTTCTTCAGTTTCCAATCCAAATATGCTCCAATATGCTCTATCTTGCTGTAAAATTCACCCTCCATGGTTGCACCAACTCCAAGCTATCTTCCTTGCTCTCCCCTTGCTCCTCATGCACAAAACTTGACTAACTAAAATTGTTGTCCCAACCCATATGAATTTCCTCTCTTTGGCTTGCCTTGCTTGACTTACACTCTTCCCAAAGATGATTGTACTCAACCCCTATGTGCCCAATAACTTTGGAATGTGACCACTCACACCCAGCATATTACATGCATTCAATGATTGGCTTTGGGAACACTCGATAAAAAAATGGAAGGTTCATATACAAATAAAAAATTTAGGAAAATCGGTTGGATTAAGATACATGGGTAATTCCCCCTTGGACCCCTCTTATCCATTATCCTAGACACTCCCCCCCTCTTGTGGATTAATTCATCCCCCATCTTGTGTCTATGTCCCCTTAGCAACTGACATCACATTTTTATTATTAAAAAATAGAAATACAATTCACATATTACATCACTTGGTCGTTTCCACATATTATATCTACACTAAAAATTAATTAAACTAGGGATTATAGTGGGGATGTTACATTCCCCCTCCCCTACAATTGTGCACCATCCTCGGTGCACTCTATGTCGATATACATATATGCAAATTTACATCACAATACTTAGAAAATAAAATTATGCAATTTTACAACTCCAACAACAACTCCAAACATAATCTCATGTTCCTCTCAACTCACCGACCCAAGGACTGCACCATTTTTTTTATCAAGGTTAACCCAAGGGATGTACCATCCATTTATCAAGACTAACCCAAGGGAAGTACCATTCGTTTATCAAGGAAAACCCAAGGTATGTTTATCAAGGCTAACCCAAGGGATGTACCATCTGTTTATCAAGGATAACCTAAGGAATGATCAATTCTTTTATCAAGGTCCCCAACGCAGTTGGCTAGGACTCTGAGATGTGGTTTTGGAACTCTAGCTGCTCAAAATGGAGTCTTGCATTACATTTTCTTCAAAATTGTCAAAACTTTGTGGATACTTTGCCTACATGTTTTCTTCATGCTCCCATGTAGAATATTCAAGACCGTAGTAGGTCCATTGAACCTTTACTTATCCCTATGGATTTTTTCTTGAGAACTTTGACTTTCCAGTCCAGGATGTGTACTGGTTCCACCTGGAAATCCCCTTCGTGCTCTACCTGGATCACATTCCAAACAATTATGTGGTTAGTGTCAAACACATATTTCTTTAGTAATGATATATGAAATACATTATGCACTCTCATGGATACAGGAAATGCTAGCATGTATGCAATTGGCTCTATCTTATCTAATATTTCAAAAGGCCCACAATATCTTGTTGCCAACTTCGGGCAACTGCCTAATCTTATCGAACTTCTCTCTGCCTTTTTCTTTTAAGAACACATGTTCTCCCACTTTAAAATATCTGAACACTTTATTCTTGTCTGCATAACTCTTCTGCCTATACGGGGCAACCTTTAAAGTATGTTTTATCTTTTCCATCCGCTCTTCCATTTCCTTCAAAAAATCCGGTCCAAGAACTGCTATGTCTGTTTGATTGTCCCAACTCACTAGACTGTTACAATTTTTTCCATACAATGCTTCAAATGGACTTATTTTTAATGAATCTTGATACCCATTGTCATAAGAAAATTCAATTAAATAAATATAATCTTCCAGCTTTGATAGTTGATCCATCACATACATTCTAAGCATGTCCTCAATTGTCTTGTTAGTCCTTTATGTTTTCCCATCTGACTCTAGGTGATATTTTGTACTAAGATTTAAATTTTTTCCAAAGCCTTTGAACAAACCTTTCAAAAAATTGGAAGTAAGCTTTAGATCTCTATTTCAAACTATTTCCTTAGGCAATCCATGTAGCCTAGCAACTTCTTTCATATATATTTCTACAATATTTGTTGCATTGTGTGTAGTTTTTACCAGAATAAAATGTGTTGCCTTAGTCAATTTATCCACCACCACCATGATGGAATCATGTTGATTCACTGTTCTAGGAAGCTTTGTAATAAAATCAACCATGGCAACTTCTCACTTCCACTCTGGAATGGGCAATGGTTGTAACAAACTTGTTGGATTTCTATGCTCTGAATTCACTTTCTGACACTCTAGACATATGGCTATGTAATTAGCCACTTTCTTCTTCATTCTTGGCCAAAAATATTGGCATCTTATAGATGAAATTGTCTTATGATATCCTGGGTGCCCAACATATGGCACATTATGCATTTCCTTCATAACTACATTTTTCAACTCACTGTGATTCGACACATACACATTACCTTTGTACATGAATTAAATTTCTGCTGAAAATTACTTTGTTGTAATATCTCTTTTATTTTTAAATAATGTTGATCTGAATTTGTTGCTGCAATGATTTGATCCTTCAGATCAATCTTGTACATGTTGATGGCTGCAATATACACTTCATGATCTATCTTGTTGAGTGCATCGACCACTTGATTTTCCTTTCCCTTTATATGCTTAATTTCAAATTCATATTCACTCAGTAATTCCATCCATCTAGTTTGTCTGAAATTTATTGTTGGTTGTCCAAACAAATTCTTCAGACCACAATGGTATTTCCTTAGCTCAAATTTATTACCCATAAGGTAATGCCTCCACATTTTAAATGCATGTACAATCCTTGTTAACTCCAAGTCATGTGTAGCATAATTTCTTTCATGCTCATTTAGTTTTCTAGACTCATACCATACCACATGATATTTTTTACTGAGAACTCCACTGAGCCCTTCTTTGTATGCATCGTTGCACACAACAAAATCTTCATTTGGATCTGCAATCTTCAATATGGGTGCATTTGTCAATATTTCCTTCACCTGCTGAAAACTTTCTTCACACTTGGAAGTCCATTCAAACTTCACCCCCTTCTTTTGCAAAGAAATGATTGGACTTGTAATCTTGAGAATCCTTTTATGAATCTTCGGTAATAACCAGCAAGACCCATGAATGTTCTAACCTCTGTGACATTATTTGGCACTGACCATCCTCTAATGGCCTCTATCTTCTCAGGAGCCACTTTATCCCATATGTTGAAATTGTATGGCCCAAGTAGTGAATCTTCTTTTGATAAAAGATGTGCTTACTTAGCTTAGCATACAATTTATGCTCTCTTAAAACTTGCAACACCATTCTTAAATGTTTCTCATGTTCCTCTTCTGACTTAGAGTAGACAAGTATGTCATCTAGGAACACCATCACAAACTTGTCCAAGTACTCCCTGAACACTCCATTCATCAAACACATAAATATTGTTGGGGCATTTGATAGTCTAAATGGTACTACAGTGAATTCATAATGCCCATATATTGTCCTGAATGTTGTCTTGTTGATGTATTCTTCTTTTGTCCTTACTTGATGATAGTCTGATCTCAATTCAATCTTGGAAAAGATCATTGTGCCTTTCAACTAATCAAAAAAATCATCAATTCTTGGCAAAGGATATTTGTTATTTATTGTGACTTTATTCAGTTGTCTGAAATCAATACACAGCCTTCAAGTTCCATCTTTCTTCTTCACAAAAAGAATCGGGGATCCCCAAGATGACACACTTGGGTGTATATACCCCTTCTTTAACAACTCTTCAAGTTTCATCTGCAACTCCTTCAATTTTGGCATGTCCATTCTATAAGGTGTCTTGGACACTAGGGTAACTATTGGCACCAAATCAATAGAGAAATCAATGTCTCTCTTTGGTGGCAATCTCATAATTTCTCTAAAAACGTCTTCAAAATCATTTAAGACTGAATGACCTTCAATTTTTACCACTTTATCTTTGGTTGTCTCTTCCATATGGGTTGTAAAAATATGACATCCCTTCTTGAAACTCTTCTTCAACTACATAAATGAAATCTCTCTAACAACTACAGCTCTTGGAATGTCTCAAATATTTCCTTGCTTCCCTTCTTTATCAAGACATGTGATTGTCTTGTTGTAACAGTCTAGGACAACATGGTGATTTTCCAACCAATCCATGCCAATTAGACAATCATATGAACCTAATGGTATGATGTTTACATCCACCTTTCTGTTGAGTCAAATCATGTTTATTTGAAAATATTTAACCAACTTATTGATCTTTCTCTTAGCTCTTGTGGATAACTGAACTAACCAAGATTTCTTATGCTTACTTCTTTGAAAGTGAAATATTTCAACAATGTTAGAATTTGTGTAACTCAAGCTAGCTCCAGAATCAACTAAAATTGCTATGGATTGGTGATCAATCTTAACTTCCACTTTAATCATGGGGGATTTATATTTTTCTTGCTTGTTGTCCAAGGCTGCATAAATCCTTGGCATGCTTCCTCCCATGTCTTCCATTGTTTCATCCTATTGAAGGTTGTGGACAATCCTCATTCTTTCTCCTTTGTGAGGGTAGTGCCTATATAAGTGATTTCCCTCACATCTCCAATATTAAACAAATTGTTGCCTTGGTATTTTCCCAAATGAATCTGCAGTTTTGTACTCATTTTGGACTGATTGACCTTGTTTATGTGCTTGGGTGTTGTTCCTGAAAAAGGGTGTCTTGAAACCTTTCTTCCTTTGATCATTTTTCCCTTTCATCTTGTCATTCCAAGTCTTTTCGAAAAATGGTCTTCCTTTGATTTGCTCATAAAGATGCCTCGCTCTCCTTATGGATTCCTCCAAATTTTTGGGGTTATCATATTGAATCTTTTCACTGTAGAATGGGGGTAACCCACTTAAAAATCTTTGGATTTTAACATTCTCATATTTTATGAAATCAACATACTTCAACAATTCAAAGAACCTCTTCTCATATTCCTCCATTGTCATGGTTTCCAACTTGAGTTCAAAGAACTCTTTCAGTTTTCTTTCATAATAATGCTCGTACAAAAATTTATCTTGGAAATATCCTTTAAAATTCCTCCATGAGATCCTCTTCTCATCAAGGTTCTTGGCTTGCTTAAGTTGATCCCACCACATAGTTTTCTTTCCTTGCAAATGGTAGGTGGAAATTCTAGCTTCTACCCGAGAGGGGTAATCACGCAGCTGGAAATATTTCTTCATTTCCAACAGTCAGGCCTCTGCCTCTTCTCCTTTATCGTGCTCACCATTGAAAGTAGGTGGCTTGATTTTCCTGAGTTCACCTTGCAAGATGTTTGCCTCGGGCCTTCTCCTTTGCCTCTAAATAGGAGACACACTTGGGCTGCTCCCCGGTCCTGAAATTGCATGAGTTCTTCTAGTGGACTGATTTGGAGAATGATTGCACCTGCTCATGCTTCTTGGATGCTTATGATTTCCATGATCATCCCGTTTCTTATGGGATCTAGATGCTGACACTTGTCTAGCACTAGTTGCTTTCTTAGTGTCAAAATCATTCTTGACTTGCTTACGCAACATATTCAAACTTTGAAGTATCTCTTCATGATCCTTCATGATTCTTTCATTATCATCCTTGTAGCTCTACACTTCTCTATGCAGGCTTCTCATAGTGATAGGCTCCTGCCTATCTCTTCTTCTATTTGACTTTGTCTCAGCATTCCCCATGATGACATGCAGACCTGTAACCTCTTCCTCATGGTTGTAATATCCTTGAGCATATTCCATAACTCCAGTCCTCATATGAGAACCAAATTTTCCTTCATGTACCTCTAATTCTACAAGAAATGTGCATGCAATAATTACTGTTAGAGACATGCATAACATAAAACACTCCTTCCATTAGAATACATGTTATTTCTTCATCAATTTATAGAGTACACATTGCACCAATTCAATTTTTTATTCCTTATATGCATATCTCTCTAAAAAATCTTTCCAACGGTTTTACTCATGCCTCAATTTGAGTTCTGAGCGAAAAGTTACAACATTTACATGCTACAATTCCACTCTTTTATTGTTATAAAAAACTATTTATTAATTTATGAGAACTTTCATTTTCCAATTCAAAATTCTGAGTGGATAGATTTTATCTATTTATCAATACCTTTCCAACAATTATTTATTTACTCAAATCTGAGCTCTGAGATGAAAGTTATGGTCCGAAGAAATTTAGGTTGTTTTACCCAAATTACCCATGTATGCTACATGTGTCTTATTTTTTCTCCCAACACATTTTTAGGTACCCACAACTACATTCTGACTTCACTGCTAGCTTTTATGGGTCATAATATTTCCATCAACTACCCATGTTCCCCAAACAGACTTCTGAGCATGGACTTAGGTTGTTTTACCCTCATTGTTTTGGTTGTAACTTTCTCATATGAGCTCTGTTTTGCAAACCGTTTATCTCATTGGATAACTCTCTCTGAGTTCTTTTATTTGATTTTCATAAACATAGTGTACTTGGGTACACTTTGTTCTTATGGGTTTTGATTGGATAAAAGCGTCATTTAGGGCTTCAAAAATGTCCCGCAAGTTAATGACTTTCAAAAAACCCAAAAAAGTTTCACATAAAACCGGTTTTTTTACTACCATAACAACCTTTAAATATGAACCGTTGATCTCAAATCAAGAGAAACGACAATCATTGATCTGACTTATCGGAGATCGAAACTTTCCTTTGGACACACATGACACTTTCCTTTGGACGCACATGACACTTTCCCCGATCTGTCGACCGTCGGCCATCGACCCACTTCCTTGATGATTGATTTGAACATACCTATAAAAATTGGTTGATTCGACCATCGGTCGTCGACGATATTCATTGGCGAATGGAACTCCTTAATGATTTTGTCAATGCACAACTGTCGACCATCAACGATCGGTGATCCCTGACGAATGTCAAATACACTTTCCCAAATCGATCGACCTCACCATCGACCATCGAACAGTTCTGTTGGTTGTCGTGGAAATTGTCGATGTGGCATGACATGTGAATGTTGACATGGCATGACACATCATCCCGAGGTTTCAACTTGGGTGGCGTGGCAAGACACGTGGATGTTGACGTGGAAAGACACATCATCATCCTTTTCCTTCCATTAGTCATTGGTTGATTCTCTTAGACAAGAAAAACACTTTTCCGAATCGACCGACACCCAACCACCAGCTCATCGGTCATCGATTACTTCTCTTTATTGATTTACAACACTTCCTGAATCAATCGATGCTTGACCACCGACCCATCGACCATCGACAATTGATAACACTTTGGTGGATTCAGTCAACCCCCGACCGTCAACCATCGGCGGTCAGAGATGTCTTATGGCTGAACCAAACTCTTCACCCTTTCAATCGACTCAACCATAGGCCGTTGGCGATTTCTCTCGCTGAAATTTAACACTTAGCAAATTTTCGACATTTCTCCAATTGATCTAGATCGGCAATCTCATCTATTTCACAACCCCCGAAATGAATCTTGGTCATTGATTGTATCAACTTTGCCCAACTCTACCGATGCCCGCCTATCGGCCATCGACCATCAGTGTTTTCTCTTGGTGAATTTCCAACACTTCGCCAAACTCGCCGATCTAACCATCAGTCGTCGGTGGATTATGTTGTCAAACCTCACACTTAGAAAATTTGGATCACAGTCCAGGTGAATATGGATCGTCGATCTCCTTTAACTTCCAAACACCGAAATTGAATCTTCGTCATTGATTTGATCAACCTTCCAAACGACCAAACCTTTATGAATTTTAAATTTATTTAAGTGAATCTCGGTCGTTGATTCACCAAATTGTCTACAACTCTACAGGCGGCCATTAAAACTTGAATTTTTACCATTCTAGGTCAAATTTTGATTTTACACTTTACTGCTTGGCTCCATGGAACATATTAAACAGTCCGGAGTCATTTAAATCTAGATTTCGCCCACAGATTTGGGGATTTCTCTCTAAATTATCTGTTTCCCCCCAAATATGTCACAAACAAATCTGCAACAACGAATTTCACCAATTCGTTCCGGCTCGAGCCCATCCAAGCATGATGTTTGAACCATATGTTATGATACCATAATGTAACATCCCCTAGCCCATTCGAAGGACATTATGGTGCGAAATACTCATAAAAAATAAATTTCTTCTAATTAAATTAATTCATTTACCGTTAACTAATTTCTTGTAGCTTTCAGTTATGAATTAAAACAGATTTAGCTACTATCTACACCCATAAAATAGAAGCATCTACAACATACTAAAATAGACATGAATGTAGCTAATAAACTTCATTACACCAACATATAAATCATTCTCAAATACACAAAGTTCATGCACGACAATTTGACTCATAAATACAAGACAAAAAAAATAGATAAACACTTATTTTTTAACAATGGTTTTGCAACCAGCTATTTGGGACGAACGTTCTGAAGATTTTCCAGGTCCTAACAAGCTGCTAACTAGGTTTGTATTTGACCTCACGTTGGCTCTAAGTTTCAACTGTCAAACAAGGGTTTGTTGTTGTTTTATAACAACAAAATGTTCAGTAACTTCTTTGTTGTTCAATTACGGTTACATAGGCCATTAAGGTGCTCTAGCATGTAGTTTTTGTCACCAAGATGTTAGCACATGCATACCAAAATATATGTAACACACCTAGAGATATTTATTGATGAAAATAATTTTGTTCTAAACACTATCATACATGAAAATGAACACAGGTATTTTTGGTCAACATGGCCCTGGATAAACCCCCCCCCCAACATGGCCTTAGATAAAAACCCCCACCCCTGGAAACTTTGGAATATGAGTGTATATAAGTGGAGAATAGAAGGTGGAATACAAAAAGTACAATAAATGGATGAATCTGATACAATAGCATCTTGAACCAAGCTGGAACACAATTCCAAATGAAGAAGATGCACCCTCCTCACAATGTTGCCTAGACCTCTGAACTGAAGCGCTCTGCTGAATGAAAGCTCTGATGGAGAAACTCTCCCACAGTAATTTGAATCTGTGTTGTAGCTCTCCACTGAAACTGACCTCACTGCAATCTGAGATCTGAAAGTTCTCCCTGCTGTCAGTGCACCCTTCTCACCAAGTGTGCCCTCCTCCAAGCAAGATCTACTCCAACAAATAAATGAGGGTCTAAGCTATGTGGCTTCCTCCATGGATAGAAGTGCCCAATATTTCCTTAAATCTAGTCTCCAACCTCACCCTCATGCTCTCTCTCTCAAACTCTCCAAGTGAACAAATGAGTGAATGAACTCTCCTTTTCCCTTTGTGCCCCTCTTGAACCTCCATAAGGAAACCTAAAATATGGATGGATGAGATCATCCCATATCATGTCCAATCAAAGGTTGAGATCATCCCATAATATTCTCACTCTAAAACCCACTTTGGTTTAAGTTCCCTAAGTTCACTTATGTCTCCTAATTCACCCACAAAGTGAATGTCAGTTAGGCTAAAATGACCAAATTTCACTTTTGACTTAAATCTCCTAAGTCAAAGTGAAATTAGAGATAAAGTACAAGGCACAAAGTACATAGTACTTCCCACATGTGTTTAGGATATCACAAACACATGGGGAATACTTCCCAATGTACATAATATAAACACTCCCTCTTACCGAGGAAAGTGTTTCTCAACCAAGCCAATCTTGTCTTTGAAGTAGACATGTTTTCCCCTTGGCAGGGCCTTGGTGAGGATGTTTGCAATCTGCTCGTCAGTCGATATATAATGTAATTGTACTACCCCTCTCTGAACCCAATCTCTGATGAAGTGATATATGATCTCAATATGCTTTGATTGGTCATGGAAAACTAGATTCTCAGAGAGTTTGATACAACTTTGATTATAGCAGTGTATGACAGTCGGTGGCATCTCCTGACCAAATAATCCTACCAACATCTTACGAAGACAAATGGCCTCACAATTGGCCTGAATGGCCTCCATGTACTCTACCTCGACGGAACTCAAAGTAACTGACTTATGCTTCTGCCTGAACCAGGAAACAAGTCCTGACCCAAAACCAAAGCAACACCCTAAGGTGCTTTTTGTTGAGATTATGTACCTTGGGAAGTGTTCCTCATGTTTTTGTGAGCTCCTAAACACATGTGGGAAGTACTATGTACTTTTTTCCTTGTACTTTATGTCTAACTTCACTTTGAATTAGGAGATTTAAGTCAAAAGTGAAATTTGGTCATTTAAGCCTAAATGACTATTAATTCACTTTGTGGGTGAATTAGGAGACATAAAGTGAACTTAGGAAACTTAACCCAAAGTGGGTTTGAGAGTGAGATTATTATGGGATGATCTCAACCATTGATTGGACATGAGATAGGATGATCTCAATTGTCCATTCTTTAGGTTTCCTTATGGAGGTTCAAGAGGGGCGCAAAGGGAGAAGGAGAGCTCATTCACTCATTTGTTCACTTGGAGGGTTTGAGAAAGAGCATGAGGATGAGGTTGGAGGCTAGATTTGAGAAAATCTTGGGTTCTTATATCCATGGAGGCAGCCACATAGCTTAGGTCCTCATTTATTTTTTGGAGTGGTTCTTTCTTGGAGGAGGGTGCATCATCAGCAAGGAGGGACTTTTAGAGATCTCTTGAGTCGAGAGTTAGTGTGGAGGATGATGTAGAGGCACCGATTGATGTCTCAGAGGGAGCACAACCTCAGGTTTTTGGTACACCAGTATCAGGGGTGACAGGGTCACCATGCACAACTTCAAGGTCACAGTCAAAGGGTTTTTCAGTCAGAGGGGATAGAGGCTTCATGATCTCAGAGAGTTGAGACTAGACCTGAGGTAGATACTCTTGGGAAGAGAGACCTTACTTCTCCATTGACCACTTGAGGGAACAAGAGACCTAGATGGTTTCAAGAGACCCTAAAGGAGGCCAATGAGAATGTAGGAGAGATCGAGAGCCATATCAGAGAGAGTAGACCTCTAGTGAGACTTAGATCATATTTGGATTTAGTGACGAGCATTACAGATACTGAGCCATAGACATTTGCGTAGGCAGTGGACCAGCAGGTATGGAGAGAGGCCATGTTGGAGGAGTATGAATCCATTATGTGCAGCGATGTTTGGGAGGTGGTTCTGAGGCCAATGGGGAAGTCAGTTGTGAATTCTAGGTGGTTGTACAAAACTAAGTATGTTGTATATGGTAGCATAGAGAAAAACAAGGCCCGTTTTGTGGCCTGAGGCTTCTCTCAGATAGAGGGAGTCGATTATGATGATACATTCTCACCAGTTGTGAGATACACCTCGATTAGGATTATTATTTCCATAGCGACAGAGATGGGTTCCAGCATACATCAGATGGATGTGAAGACCGCATTTCTGAATGGATTTATATATAAGGAGGTGTACATTGAGCAACCATAGGGGTTCGAGGTGAGTGAGAGTGTTACACATCAACATTACTCGCTTTGATAAGTGTCGCATGTTGCTCACAAGTGTCGCAAGTGTCAAGCAAAGAATACTGTCATGATGCCTATGTCATACTTATAACGACATTAAGAAGGCACTTAAAATGACTCAAACACTTGATTTGAAGGAAGAGGAATGGTTAACTAAAGTTAAGTACCTCTTGCCACCTGAAAGGAACATTGAATCTAGGCTTTTAGAAGAGAGTGCTCCCCTATATCTCTCTTAGGAGCGCTGGCGCTCCCCTATAAACTTCTAGGGAGCGTTATAGCACTGAACAACCTTTCAAGAGGAGCGCTATTGATTTTAAGAGCGATGGCGCCCCCCTAAAGCCTACTAGGGAGCGCTATAGCGCTCTGATGGCCCTTTTGAGGGGGAGCTGCCTATTCTGGACAGGAGTTGGTTTGTTGAGGAGAATAAGGGGAAGATCTTTCAATCTTGGAAGGCAGTTGAATTTGAATTCCTGGTTCAGCCATGATCTTAGGGAAGATCCCTGACTCAAGGAGGGAAATCCTCAACTTACCCTAAAGATACATCAAGAGGTTAGGCCTCTCTAAACCTATATAAACAGGCTCTATCATGGTGAAAGGGGGGGAAGAATTATAAGCATGAAACCTATGATCTCATAGGAAACACACAATGAACTAGAAGAGAGTAATCAGTGAAGTTGTTGTCATCCGGATCATGGATATTTTGAGAAAGGGTTAGACAAAGGGGACTTGACGAAGCTGTTGCATTCGCATCTACGGTTGTAAGTTACTTCTGTCATTGTTCTCATCAATATGACATGCTTGGCATGTTTCTTTCTAGTTTGTGTTTAATCTCACATGAACTTGTCTCTGATAGATAGATCTATTTCAAACTAATATCAGTAGAGTAGGAAGTGGTTGTACCCTTGTTTGTCTACAGGGCTTATCGAGGAGCGAAATATCGAAGCTCAACTCGGAGCATGCAGGGAAAAACGTCGATAAAAGGTACTTCTTTTCTCCTTACTCCTCATACATCAGTTTATATAGATCTAAAAGGAAGTCAGTGTCCATGATAAGCGTATTCTTTCTTAAGAGTTAAGAGTCTATCTCTCAAGAGGAGATCTACCTGTCCGCAGAGAGATTTTCCTTCAACAGAAACTGGCAACTCCACTGGGGATCGAACCCAGAATCTCCGGTCGTGACTCCACTGGGGAGAATCGAATCGAAACTTTTGGTTTTGATTTTTCCTCATAGACCTTGTCTCACCCTTTGATTGTTTTTAGACCTTGTTTGCCCCTTTTTGTTTGATTCCATGTGTTGATTGACTCCTTACCCCATCACACTCAGCTTGATTGCCAAAATTAGACTGAAATTTTGGATTTTTGGACATTTTCATGAGATTTTTAAGCCTAGAGCCCCTTTGGTTGTGTTAATAGAGCGCCAATGCTCCCTATATGTGTTAGACAGAGCACTATAACGCTTGGTTCCCCTTACACCAGAGCACCAGCCCTCTTTTGGCAAAAAAACCTTTCCAGAATTTCTTTTTCAAGGTCCAGTCTCTGTGTTTCACTTGCTGAGCCTCTTTGTGAGTCAATGCTTCTTCCCACTGAACTTTGACATCCTTCCTTCTAAGGAACAAATACCTTGTTTTTTAGAGTTGTGGCCTTCTTCATTATTTTTTGAGTTTTTCTACTGTTGGGAGTTTAAAATCAATCTACCGTTTTCTCTCCTATCTGATTGAGCAAAAAAAACTCTGGTGAAAGACATCAGAAGTCTACGAATCTCTTCATTTGGTTTTTTTGAGGTCATTGTTCTTCAACATCTCTTTTTTGTGTGAAATTCTTGATTTTCTTTGTTTTCTTTTTTGCTTCTTGTTTTCAATCACAGCAAGAGGGTGTATTGTTTGTACAAAACCTGCTTATGTTTGTCTGAGTTTCCTTGATTCAAAAGGTTAATTGGCAGGAGAAGTGTCGTTTTGAATTAATCATTATTCGCACACAAACAATAAAGAAACATATTCATGATTGATTTGCATATTAGAAGACATTTCCAAAAAGTTTTAGCACCACATTGGATTTGATTGAAAAAAATATGTTTGAGGACATTCCTTCTTAGTTTTTGTTAGTGAAAATAACTCTCTCTCTCTCCCTTAAATAGACATTCATCGAAAAGAAATCACTGCTTATCATCTTTGATGCATTTTTGGGGATTGAGTCATCATTCCATCAGTTTCACTTTCATGCACCCCTTTTGAGTAAAGAACAGCTATAAAATGAACACTAATTAAAAACTATCTAGAACATTTTCTTTTCTAGGATCCTCCACCAACAATAGACTAGGATTAGCACTTTGGATTAGGTTGTGAGCATAACTCTCCAAAGTTTCCAAAACAAACATTAGCATCTAGAGCTAGGGAGAGTCAAATCCAATTGTTGTATAAGTCTGCCTGAGATCCCCCTCTCACACAGGGGTTACGCACGAGGTCGCACTCGGGAAAGTTACGGAGATTATCCCTCTGTGGTTTGATTGATTGTAGTAGTCAGATCGTATTATGGGGATCGCTTAAAGGTATACCCACAATGTTGAGTGGAAGCCTTTCAAGTTGATTTCGGGCTAGATACCCTGCCCATACGTTCGTACTGGACTGTCGATTGTACCCGCCCAGGGGCTGACTGTGAATTGGTAACCTTAGTGGCCATAATATTTATGGTCTTACACAAGGTGTCAGTGAAGGGAAGTCTCATTGTACCTGGAGCAGACATTGGTCAAACTCACTCGGGCTCCTTGGAGGGTAAATCCACAATTACTGTGAGGAAGCTTGCACCAAGGTGAAAGTCCGCTAAGCAGGTCGCCATTGTAACTGTTCCACCATATCCATGCCCCTTCTTGACTTGATCATGCGACGTTGGATTTCATCACCAACTAGCACAGTCATCGAGAGAAGGTTTTGTTTGCTTGGTTGTGATTCCTAGATTCTATTAGCGTGTGCTGCTTATTTTTGGTAGTTGGCCATAGATTTGTTTCGCCGACTCTTTTTCGCCAACATCGACCCTCCACGCCATTCGCGTAGGCTACAAGGACTTCCTCTAGAAAATATGGAAGAGATTACCCCTTTACCCCCTCATTCTATGGAGGAATCTCCTCAACAGAGCGAGGTTCACGACACCATAACCTCCCAAGAAGAAGTTCCCACCCCTTTAGAGAATTTTCGAATTGTTTCAGAGTCTCCGGAGGCTTTCCGCATTCCAGAGGGATATGAGAGATGTGTTCTCCAACTGAATTCAGCCAGTGAATTTTTCATCGTCAATCCTTCTGACATTCCGACTGGGCCTCATTCAAACCCTTTAGTCAAAGACCCTTTTGGACCGCAGACATTGTTCGAAGCCCACCGCACATGGTGCGAGATCTTTATGGAATAGGAACAGGTGTCGACGTGCCTGTTACCTACACCGTACCCTTAAATCATTTTACCGGTACTACCATTTTTTCAGCTACACCGTCCGTTGATCCTAACACACCGTCTATTGGCCCAAGGTCCACTTTTTCTCTCCAGACGGACCACTCTACAATGGTCCCTCACGTACCGACTATTCCTGCCGGTAATGTGGTGGTTAGCCAAGCTGCAATTGGCACACCACTAACACCTAGACCTTCATCATCACTCCCTTTTCGGTACAGAGCACTGAATTCTTCCATTGTCACTACTACCCAAGTTATGCCTGGAAGTTCTATACCTATACAACAACCCGGGGAGACCGGTCTTGGTGGTTTTAACCCATTAAGCAGCACCAGCCAGTCGTTTACGTCTGGTTCCCAAATTCCGGGAACTCCACCTCAAGCTGGAGGGCATCCTCCCACCAGAGGACAACTTCCATTTGGAGGGCACTCTCATGCTAGGGGGTAGCCTCAATCCGGAGCCTACCACCAACCATATGGAGAAAATGTGTCTACCACACCCAATCCGTGGAACATCCCTTTTCTAGGAAACTCACAGTTCTCAGGGGGACACAATCCTCAAGCTCCGCAACAACGTCTTCCCCCTCAAGGGACTCATCTATATCCTCCTTATGGAAAAGCACCAAATCTGGCTTATAATCCTCAAAACCCATCCGGTTATCCTCCACTCACACATGTTTCTCAAACCCCCTCAAATCCTGTGTACCCTGGTCCACACCAACCTTATACAAGAGGACCCACTGGTTACAATTATCTGCCTAACCTAGTGTATGGTCCTACTGGTGTTCCTATGCCACACCAGTATTACCCGCAGGTTAACCGACAACTACCTTTCCTAGCGACTCTGGACCTCCCAGACTTGTCTCGGTTAACAAATGATCCTATTTTTCATTCTCCGGTTTGGCCAGCTATTCCAGCTAAACTTCCTTCTGATATTCCAAAATTTGACAGAAAGTCCGGAGAAGACCCAAACAACCATGTGATGAATTTCCATTTGTGATGTTCATCGAACTCCCTCATGGATGATTCTATACGTTTGCGTCTTTTCCAACGAATGCTTACGGGTTCTGCAACAAAGTGGTATATTGAACTACCACATGCTTCTTTTCACGATTTCAACTCCCTTGCCATGTCCTTCCTCACACACTTCCAACTACCCATTCGATACGAAATGGGTACCGAACTATTGACCTCCCTTCGTCAAACAACCTCCGTACATATCTCTGATCATATTCATGAATGGAGATGACGACGAAGGTTAATCAAAGCGGTCATTCCCGACCAATTATTAGCGGAATGGTTCACTAAATCACTGTTACCCCAGATCGCTCGTGATGTTTCCATGGGTGGCGTAGTCACCGAGGAATAAGCCATTGCTCAAGCTCAGTACTTAGATTTGGTTTATTCACAATCTGGTAATCTGTACGAATTGATACCAAATGCTACCCGTGCCACTATTGATCCATCCAAACCATCATCTACCTCGCACGCGGATGGAGTCATTGGCTCCGTCAAAACCCAATCTACTTCCTAGTCGACTGGAACAACCCAGTGGTCCGTTTCGACATCTGCTCCCAGTTTGACCACACCCTCTTCTACCGCCCCTCAAAATCAGGTCTATGAGGTGAATACGGTCAAATCGACCCCTTCACAACAATCTGGAGGCAAGAAGAAAGAAAGAAATAAACCGAAGAAAAACAACAACAATGAACAACCAAAAAATCAACCTCAAACCCCTGCTGCCGGAAAACAACCACAACGAAAATCGAAATTCCCATGTCTCATTTGTGGCAATGATCACTACACCCGAGACTGTCCACATCGTGATGAAGTGGCCAAGATTTTTAAGGGAAATTCACAACCCGCTATGCTTACCCAGCCTTTTCCACAGCAGCAATCTTTGGTTGCTCTAACCCCCACTCCAGGGGGCAGTTCCAACCAATCCCATGATGAGGCCTCGACAAGTGGCCACATTTACATGTTTAACGAGATTAATCTGACCACTCGCACTACGACATATGACACACCGATTAAACCTGATAAGCTGAAGCCCACTAATGGTTCCTTACCGGACCCATTACCATCTTCCATTAGTCCTCCGTCCAGGCCGCTTCAGATTGAGAAACCTTTGTTTGACTCCATCTTGTGCCCTCCTAAGAGCACTATCCAGAAATCTACCTTTAATCCTAGTTCACGGGCTGCCCAAAACTACAACATCGTTGAATATTTGGCTCAAGCACAGTGTGCTATGTCTGCTTTGGAAGTTCTACAACACTGTCCCAGTCAACGTAGAACGCTCTTGGCTTCCATCAGCGCTTTCGATCCTGAGTCATCTAATAACCTCACGTTTAATCTGGATGATCATCAACCTCGACTCTCCCACCAACTAGCTTTTCAAATCAATGTTGTTGTTCACAATCAACAAATCCACCGAACTATCTTGGATGAGGGAGCCTCTACTTGTGTCATGTCTTTAGCTTGTTGGAAAGGCTTGAAATCACCCGCCCTTAACAAATCCCCTACGATGTTACGCGCTTTCGATGGGTGAGGTTTTCATCTTCACGGACTTTTGCAATCCTTAGCCGTTCAGTTGGGCGGAAAAACTATTATTGTTGATGTTGAGGTGGTCGATGCCCCCCTCGATTACAACCTACTACTCGAAAGAAGTTGGTTCTATGCTATGACTGTCATCGCCTCGTTGGTGTTTCAATGTGTACAATTTCCCCATCAAGGAAAAATTGTCACTATCGACCAACTAGATTTCTATACACCTGACGCTCGTGCCCCCCCGTTACCAACAACATTCCTTTTTTGGGAGACCACAAAGTTATGTATGAAAGCGTTGGTGTTGGCTTGTTGAAAGATTCTATCCTTATGGGTACTTTCCCTACACCACTTCCACCCGCCACACATCATATTTCCACCGTCAATATGATTTCGACTATGGCTTATCAATCTTTGGAATCATCTGACCCTTGCATTGTACTTAGTCCTATGGAATTCGATGTGCTCGATGACACCATGCCACTTAGCCCAGACGAGGCTGCATACGTGGCTATTCAATTTGCCTCTCCCCCCCCCCGGACAACCCCCATCTATTGGCACCCGATGCCTACCCGATGCCGTCATGGTTGCATTCCCTATCGTCTGCAATCGATTACATTTCCCACATTTTTCCTTTCGACGAATCTATAATGGAAATTATTAGTATCGATGACATACCTTGGGATGATAACCATCACCGATCCTCTTTTCTTCCGCCTCTAGAAGAAATTCACAAAGACATACACTCTGTCTTTCCTCCTGATGTTGCCAATTCTCTACAATCTCCCATCCTCACACAAGATACTCTTTCTGAGGGGAATATGGGTAATATATCTACTACGGTCGTTATTGATATTTCGATCAAAGAAGGTGTTGTGGAAAACATTAACCTTGGTGCTAATTGCACACCCGAAGAAGTGGTATCTTACACCGCTCTATTTAAATAATTATGTGATGTCTTCACTTGGAGCTACGAAGAAATGCCAGGAATCAAACCCTCGATCGTCGTGCATGAAATCAAGACTTACCCTGGTGCGAAACTTGTTCGATAGAAACTCCGTCCGGTTCATCCCAAGAAAATCGCAGCCATAAAGGCAGAATTTGAGAAACTTTTAAAATCTGGCTTTATCTATCCTGTCCCTTTGACAGAATGGGTCTCCAACCTTCTTCCGGTTGCCAAAAAATAGGGGACCATTCGTGTCTGTGTTGACTATCGGGATCTCAATAAGGCTTGTCCAAAGGACAACTACGCTACACCCTTCATCGACCAGATCATTCATAATTGCGCTGGGAGCATAATATTCTCTTTTGTGGATGGTTTTTCCGGGTATAACCAAATTGAAATTTTACCTGTTGATCAACATAAGATAGCCTTTATCTGCCCATGGGGAACTTTCGCCTATCGAAAGATACCTTTTGGTCTCAAAAATGTTGGTGCTACTTTCCAACGGGCCATGTTGTACGCTTTCCATGATATCAAGCATATTGCAGAACCTTACCTCTACGACTTACCTTCCCACTCATCCAATCGATCAGATCACGTTGATCACTTATGGGCTATTTTTCTTCGATGTCGGTTTTACCGTATCCGCTTGAACCCACATAAGTGTATTTTTGTTGTCGAATCCGGTCGACTCCTCGGTTTCGTTGTCTCTAAAGACGGGATTTGGGTGGATCCCTTAAAGATTAAGGCTATTCTGGCCTTACCCCCACCTACTAGTTTGACCCAACTCCAGATTTTTCAAGGAAAAGAAAACTTCCTTCGTCGTTTCATTTGTAACTATGCTGAGATAACTAAAGGATTCATGTGATTGTTGCAGAAAAACACCCATTTCATCTGGGATGACATCGCTCAATGATCATTTGACGCTCTCAAGCATGCCTTGACTCACACACCTTTGTTGCACCCTCCAGAGTATTCAAAGGACTACATCCTTTACTTATCCGCCTCCACTTCCACTATTGCAATGGTATTAGTTCAGGAGGACCCCAACAGTGAGGAACATGTGATCTATTACCTGAGCAAGAGTCTATATGGACCTGAACTCCGATATTCACATGTAGAAAAATTAGCTCTGGCAGCCATCATCGTTGTCCAGATATTTCGCCATTACATCCTACTACACACCACCACTGTGATTGCAGACTCAAACCCCATGTACCATGTCTTGACACGTCAAGTGCTCGGGGGAAAATACTCTAAATGGATCGTCATCCTTTAAGAATTTGATCTTGAATTTGCGAAGTCCAAAGCCAAAAAGTCCCTGGTGTTTGCGGAGCTTATCTGCGATCTCCCCCATGCTAATGAAGACATCGAACCTAGAGATTCTCTCCCTAACGAAACTCTTTTCCTCATCAACACCTCTAATCCTTGGTATGGAGACATCCTCCTTTACCTCCAAACCCAACTCTTTCAGCCTAACACTTCCCGTGAAGAGCGTCGACGTATTCGCCACCATTATCATCGTTATCTTATCGTCGGTGACACCTTGTATCATCGTGGTATTGACACTATCCTTCGATGATGTTTGATTCATGTAGAGTTTGAACGCGTTCTGAATGACTGTCACCTTGAAGCCTGTGGTGGTCACCTTTCTGGAATGGCCACAGCCCAAAAAATTCTATGTGCCGGCTATTTTTGGCCCTCGATTTTCAAAGATTGTATTGAGGCAGTCAAAAAATGCCCACCCTGCCAAGTTTTTAACAACAATTCATGCACCCACCCTACTACGCTGCACCCCATTATTGCTATAGACCCCTTCGCCAAGTGGGGTATCGATTTTATGCAATGTAAGCCTACCTCAGCCGGGGGGCATGGTTATATAATCATCGTCGTCGACTACTTTACAAAATGGGCTGAGGCTATACCTACCTTTCTAAACGATGGTCATACCGTAGCTCTTTTTGTTTTTAACCACATCATAACTCATTTTGGTGTACCACGCGCCATTGTCACCGATCACGGTTCACACTTTAAGAACCAGATGATGAGTGAATTGCATGCCAAGATGGGTTTTCACCATGAAAACGCATCCCCATACTATCCTGAGGCCAACGGACAAGTTGAAGCCATCAACAAGGTCCTCAAAACCATGATTCAACGCATGGTAGGGGAAAATAAGACATCCTGGCATCTACAACTTTTCTTCGCTCTCTGGGCTTACCGTACTTCCATGAAAACCGCGACTGGGTTCACTCATTTCCAGTTAGTGTATGGCATCGAAGCTGTTCTACCAATCGAGTGTGAGATTCCATCTCTAAAACTTAAAGTAGAACTCCTACCCCATACTTCTGCCGAAGAAGAATGTTTCTTATATCTGACCAAACTGGATGAAACATGTCGTGATGTTGCTCTCGTTAACGAGGCACATCAGAAACGGATAAAAAATCAATACGAAAAATTCGTCCATCCTCGGACTTTTGCAGAAGGAGACTTAGTCCTCGTCCATGACCAGGCTCATGACAAACTAGGGACAGGTAAGTTAGAACCTCTGTGGCATGGCCCTTACATTGTGAAATGTGTTCTGCACAGAGGTGCCTACGAGTTAGTTGATTATGATGTAATTTCCCTAGGAGAGCCTCGGAACGGGCTTTACCTTAAAAAGTACTATGCCTAGATCACCTAGCATGTGTACGTTGTACAATATTGTATTTTAGTTTGGTGTGTCTATTTCTTTCGCGTGCTCGAGTCTTTACTTTTGCCACTCATAACTGTGCCTTGTGTTTTCATGCGCAGATGACGTCTTCCTTTCCTATCTTTGTCAGGTTTGCGGACAACGCTAGTCGACACACCCGGAACATTGCTTCGGCAACATGGGTCATTTACCAATCTAATGAGTTGGTGAGTTCAGGAGGTATTTTATTAAGACCAACGACTAATAACATGGTAGAATATCATGCTGTCATCTGACTTTTGACCCAAGCCTCCTCCCTAGGTATCTCTCGTATCATTGTTAACCTAGACTCCGAACTCGTGGTCTGTCAACTCAATCATATCTATGCTATTTGTAATCCTATCCTGCTACGTCTCCACCTACAATTTTGCCATCTTGAACGAATATTTGATTACATCGAATACATACATATTCCAAGAGAACTCAACAATGTTTCAGATTCGTTAGCCAATTACATCATGGATCGGTATCTCGCTCATAGATAAGGATTCACGAAGGAAAACAAATTGTACATCACATGTAAATTAAAACACATCACATTAGAGACATCATCATTTACAAATCTTCTGTCACTGTGAAAACTTGGAACTGTATATATATATACATAGCGTGACTGAAAATGTTTTGATTACATCAAAAAAGTATTTGGAAGAGCAAAATTTTGGGTTTTTACACCCATACAACATCGTCCGACAAGCCATACAAAATATACAATCACCAGAGAGACTCTAATCTCTCTGCACTACATTATGTTGAGAGTAACATATCACTCCGCACACTACTCGTCTCAGTAGAGAATTAACGTTCTCGGGCACCCCCACAGTGTGTCTCTGTAGATGTAAAGGCACGTCTCTCCTCCGTAGAGGAGGAATTCCCATCGTAAGGCCTTGAAGGTTTCTTTCAACCTCCCAAAGACCTATCACTGGTGCCCCTGAATCTACTGCAACCTGAGCACCCCTGCAACATCCTAGTATTGGTATCTCAGTCGGGTGCACTGCTCCCTTGTCTGCATGTTGAAAACAATACATCCATTAAAAACTCTTCTATGTACCCAAAAAAATATACATACGTTAAAAAACTTAAAACAAAAAAACTAGACAAGGTGTTGCTTAGTATCTCACCTGACTCATCCCAATCTTCCCTCGCTGGTAGAATCAAATCCATGCTCCCGCGAAATTCCACCTCAGCATATGGAAAGTCTTCTATCCAAATATATTGGCATCTCAGCCAAGCGAAGAAGTCACCGGTGAAACGGAACTCTGACTCTGCCACTAGTCTCGGAGACAGACTAGTCCACCGTTCCATCCGTGGTTCTCCCACTGGTCGTACCGCCAATGCAATCTGAGGCTGCATCTGGGGGATGTGCTCTAAGAAGAATGAGACCAAGAAAGAACCATATCTGAACTGCTTCTTCCCCATCCTACATCTTGAAACCTGGTCCTTCACGTTTCGAAGAAACCCTGCGCTCCAGTTAAACAGTGTTGGCTCCAAACACTGTGCGCCATAAGATACCTGTGATCTCGACGCCAGATGCGCGCTAGTGCTTCCTGTCACACTTGTGATGGCAAACAAAATAGACCGAAGGGATAAATCTATGATATCCTTGATGGGGATTCTACCCCCCACCAGTCTTGCTCCTCGGACACAATGTCGTGCCAGGTACACATCCACTTGCTCAGGAAGCGCCCTCTGTTTGAAAAAAGCTATAGGAACCCCTCTTTTCGAGAGGCCATTCAAGAAATACACATCTTCCAACTCGATGGTGAGAAGCTGTGTTCCTATCCGAAACCCCTGCTCTGCGACATCCCACAAGCTGATTATGTGCTCAAGCAGAAGGATCTCTTTCTTCATCTTTTGTAGCTTGAATAATTTCAGAAGGCCACAAGCTCTCAACGCGGCCCACGTACAAGGACTCCGCAAAGTAGCCAAATCATCGAGCTCATGCTCCCGTTCCTTCCACTCAATCATGGTCGTTACCGAAATCACCTACAAAAAAAAAACAAAGAATTTCATTATTCAATTTTTTGGCAATTTCTTAAGAAATTTAAAAACTTGAAATCTATTGCCCATACTGTTCAAAAAGGACCACACCTTCCTTTTTATTACTTAATGATCACTACGCAACAATAAAAACATTTTAAATTAAAATGTTTTTCATAATGGCTGTGTGGGCATATTTTTGAGTTTCTTATGGATTCTTTAACAAAAACGACCTATCTTCTCAAGTATCAAGGCGTTGGAATCTATGCTACCACCCTCTAAAAGCGTTTTTGTAAATGAATGTCTTTTTCCCATCATTTTCAATAGAGGCCGATTTGAATTTTTTTTGAACGACCTAGGGCTTCGTTTTTTAATTTAAATATTGTTGTGAAAACAAATTTTGAACCATGTAATTGAAAGAGGAGGAAATGAAGATCTACCTGGTCCAAATGGCAAGAGAAATGGTCAACCGTAGCTCCGGTATCAAGCAAAACAAAGATCCACTTCTAAAATGAGAATCTCCACTGCTACAAATCCTTATGCAAAATGAAATGGTAAATGAATATTTTTCTTGTATTACTATTTATAAATTTCCATTTTTTATAAAGTATATTTATTTGTGGGTTTCTTTGACAATATAATGGCCTCACTAAACCTATGGATTGCAGTTTTGACACTACAGGTTTCAAAGCAGTTTTGATCATTTGTTTACCTTGTCACATCCACGAGCATAGTCTTAGTTCGTTCTCAAGCTCGAGAATATAAGAACGCACCAGGTAGACTTTTATCTCTTTTTCGGACCCGTATGGATACATGAAAAAGGAACCCCCTGGAGTCTCCTTTAAGCTCTTTTCAAACTCTCTAAACTTGAAAAGATTGCCAAGTGATCTTGATTTTTTTCCCACTAGTTAAACGGTTTGAAAGGGCATCTTTCGAGTGGTAGTTTATCTCTTTTTCGGCCTCGTGAGACTAACTGTACGAAAAAGGAACTGAGAGAGTTCTCTTTTAAGTGTTTTTCCAAACTCTATAATCATGAAAAACCTTCGAGTTTTCTATCTTTGGACTCACTAAAACAAACATCGACAGTCCCATACGGGACCGAACCCTTACTTCTTTCAGTTCGTTAAACAAAGGAAGAGGAACTTACCTAAGGTGAGTTATATCGAGCATGTGTTACCCTCCTCGAGCTCGCTAAATTAAAAAGAGGTACTCGTCTATCTGGATTGGGGAAAATTTGAAAGAAGCAAGCCAAGCAGTCTCTTGAGAACATTACCAAGTAATTCTTAGAGTCGCCCTTGAACATGACACTTTGTCTTTTGCACGCATTATAATCTGTTGAACCTCTACACTGAGCCAATCCTTTGAGTTTCTTTCACTCCTTTGGGTCACCTAACGTAAGTCACATCATCCACTGCTTCATCAAGTTTTGGTCCATGTCATGTTTCTGCTGTTGTACCTCAGTGTTCAAGGGAAGTATCTGTCTTGAGAGTCAACCATCACAAATATCTCATCTCAATACCCATGTCCGTCCATGTTCATTTGATCTACCAATTACATCTCTATGTCCGTTTCGTGTCGTTGATGGGGGATACATCAAGGCCCTCCTTCGATGAGCCTATTCCTGTCGACTTCAACACATTATCCAGGAATCAGACTTAGAAACCAGTTAGTACTTTGGGACTTGCATGCCTCAATGACATGCCTCCTCACGTCCGACAGCAGTTTTACATCATTGACCTCTTATCGGATGATTCCATGGATGTTCGACTCCAGCTCATCCATTCACATTCGTTGGAATGTACTAGAGTACCTTGGGAATCATTGGCATTAATGGTGATCTCCCTCGCGCTTGTTAACGGTTTACATCATTGACCGGTAATCAAGTGGTTTCTGCCATGTTCGACATCAGGATATCTATTCACATGGTTAGATTCGTACTACATCGGGATCGGTAAGAAGACCCTGGGTTGAGTGATCACTTTGATATGTACTTTTCCCAGGTTGCGAAGGAGCTTCTCTTGAACAATGGCACATATACTGTCACATAGATCCACTTTGTATTGGTCGTGGCTATGTCTTGTCATCTTGTAGATCCACTGTGTATTCTTCGTGGCTATGATCAGTTCAGGTCATCATAGTATAGATCCACACTGTATCCTCGGTGGCTATACCTTTTGTCAATACAATTATGGATCCGCAATGTATTTTATGGCAACCATATCTTGCAAGTCTTAATCACCCAAGCATAGGTATGCCTACCTTGGGTTTGAAGCATGTCATAATATTTGTTGGATGTTTGTGTGCAACTTCTGTCAGGTTCTCCGCGTCTATACCCTTTCTTAAAAGTCTACAAATCATTTCAGTTATCAGTTCTCATCTTCTAACTTCATACTTTGGGGGGCAATCTGTTACACATAAACATTACTCGCTTTGATAAGTGTCGCATGTTGCTCACAAGTGCCGCAAGTGTCAAGCAAAGCATACTGCCATGATGCCTATGTCATACTTATAACGACATTAAGAAGACACTTAAAATGACTCAAACACTTGATTTGAAGGAAGAGGAATGGTTAACTGAAGTTAAGTACCTCTTGCCACCTGAAATGACCATTGAATCTAGGCTTTTAGAAGAGAGCGCTCCCCTATATCTCTCTTAGGAGCGTTGGCGCTCCCCTATAAACTGCTAGGGAGCGTTATAGCACTGAACAACCTTGCAAGAGGAGCGCTATTGATTTTAAGAGCGTTGGCGCCCCCCTAAAGCCTACTAGGGAGCGCTATAGCGCTCTGATGGCCCTTTTGAGGGAGCACTGCCTATTCTGGGCAGGAGTTGGTCTGTTGAGGAGAATAAGGGGAAGATCTTTCAATCTTGGAAGGCAGTTGAATTTGAATTCCTGGTTCATCCATGATCTTAGGGAAGATCCCTGACTCAAGGAGGGAAATCCTCAACTTACCCTAAAGATACATCAAGAGGTTAGGCCTCTCTAAACCTAGATAAACAGGCTCTATCATGGTGAAAGGGGGGAAGAATTAGAAGCATGAAACCTATGATCTCATAGGAAACACACAATGAATTGGAAGAGATTAATTAGTGAAGTTGTTGTCATCCGGATCGTGGATCTTTTGAGCAAGGGTTAGACAAAGGGGACTTGACGAAGCTGCTGCATTCGCATCTATGGTTGTAAGTTACTTCCGTCATTGTTCTCATCAATATGACACGCTTGGCCTGTTTCTTTCTAGTTTGTGTTTAATCTCACATAAAATTGTCTCTGATAGATAGATCTATTTCAAACTAATATCAGTAGAGTAGGAAGTGGTTGTACCCTTATTTGTCTACAGGGCTTATCGAGGAGCGAAAGATCGGAGCTCAAATCAGAGCGTGCAGGGACAAACGTCGATAAAAGGTACTTCTTTTCTCCTTCCTCCTCATACATCAGTTTATATAGATCTAAAAGGAAGTCAATTTCCATGATAAGTGTCTTCTGTCTTAAGAGTTAAGAGTCTATCTCTCAAGAGGAGATCTACCTGTCCGCAGGGAGATTTTCCTTTAACAGAGAGGGAGTCTCACGTGTGCCTTTTGAGAAAGGCGCTTTATGGTATGAAGCAAGATCCCAGAGCTTGGTATTCACCTATTGACACACACTTGCTACAAATGGGATTTGAGAAGAGATATGTTGATCCTAACCTCTATTACATCATTAGAGGTGCGAACACACTCATTCTCATTCTATATGTGGATGATTTGTTCATCACAGGAGTCGAGGATCTCATAGATGAGTGCAAGATGGGACTTGCATCCGAGTTTGAGATGAGTGACATCGGGTTGATGCACTATTTTTTGGGTATGGAGGTATGGCAGGAGGAAGGACACATATTTCTCAGGCAAGGGAAGTATGTTGCATATATTCTGAGCATATTTTAGATGGAGGACAACAGACCTATGTTGACACCCATGGTTAGCAGCTAGAAGAAGATTAGTGCTTTTGATTCCCAGTTGGTAGATGCTACATTTTATAGGCAGTTGATCGATTCACTTATGTATCTGGTCAACACTAGACCAGATATATGTTTTTCCGTGAACACTCTCATCCCGCATATGGTAGAGTCGAGGAGTGTTCACTGGATTGGGGAAAAACATGTGTTGAGTTACATTGTTGGGACAATTGATTTTGACCTGGACTATATCAGAGGTGATGGGGTCATTTTGGTTGGCTAGATTGACTCAGACTGGGCAGGATGTACTACTAACATAAAAAGCACCTCAGGGTGTTGCTTTGGTTTGGGGTCAGGACTTGTTTCCTGGTTCAAACAGAAGCATAAGTCAATTGCTTAGATTTATGCCAAGGCAGAGTACATGGCAACCAATCAGGCCAGTTGCAAGGCCATTTGGCTTCGTAAGATGTTGGTAGGATTATTTGGTCAGGATATGCCATCGACCGTCATACACTGCGATAATCAGAGTTGTATCAAACTCTCTGAGAATCCAGTTTTCCATGATCGGTCGAAGCACATTGAGATCAGATATCACTTCATTAGAGATTGGGTTCAAAGAGGGGAAATGCAGTTACAATATATATCGACTAACAAGCAGATTGCAGACATCCTCACCAAGGCCCTGCCAAGGGGAAAACATGTCTACTTCAGAGACAAGATGGGCTTGGTGAGAAACACTTTCCTTGGTAAGAGGGAGTGTTGAGATTATGTACCTTGGGAAGTGTTCCCCATGTGTTTGTGATCTCCTAAACACATGTGGGAAGTACTATGTACTTTATGCCTTGTACTTTATCTCTAATTTCACTTTGACTTAGGAGAGTTAAGTCAAAAGAGAAATTTGGTCATTTTATCTTAAATGACTATTAATTCACTTTGTGGGTGAATTAGGAGACATAAAGTGAACTTAGGGAACTTAAACCAAAGTGGGTTTGAGAGTGATATTATTATGGGATGATCTCAACCATTGATTGGACATGAGATATAATGATCTCAATCGTCCATTCTTTAGGTTTCCTTATGGAGGTTCAAGAGGGGCGCAAAGGAAGAATGAGAGCTCATTCACTCATTTGTTCACTTGGAGAGTTTGAGAGAGAGAATGAGGATGAGGTTGGAGGCTAGAGTTGAGGAAATATTGGGCGCTTCTATCAATGGGGGAAGCCACATAGCTTAGGTCCTCATTTATTTTGTGGAGTGGTTCTTGCTTCAAGGAGGGCGCACTTTGTGAGGAGGGAACATCATCAATAGGGAGGACTTTCAGAGCTCAGTTTCGAGTGAGGGTCAGTTTCAGTGGGTAGCTATAGCTCAATATCATAGTATTGTGGGAGGATTTCTCCATTGGAGCTTTCATTCAATAGAGCGCTTCATTTCAGTGGTCTAGACAACATTTGTGGTGGGTGCACCATCCTAGGGCGCACTTGGTTTAGTTGGGCTTGTATTGCACCTTGGTTCAAGTTGTTATTGTATCAGGATATGCTATTTATTGTACTTGTTGTATTGCACCTTATATTCTCCACATATATACACTCATATTCCAAACTCGTTTTCCCCGTGAGGGGTCATGTTGACCAAAAATACCCGTGTTCATTTTCATGTATGATAATGTTTAGAAAAACAATATTTTCAGCAGTAAAGATCTCTACGTGTGCTACATATATTTTGGTACGCATGTGCTAACATCTTGGTGACTAAAATTACATGCTAGAGCACCTAAGTGGCCTATGTAACCGTAACAAAACAACGAATAAGTTCATGAACAGTTTGTTGTTATAAAACAACAACAAACATTTGTTAGACAGTTGAAACTTAGAGCCAACTTGAGGTCAAAGACATACCTAATTGGAATCTTGTTAGGACTTGGAAAATATTCACTTTTCCTGTCAGTAGCACATCCTGCCCAGTCTGAGTCTGTGTAGCCAACCAAACTGACCCCATCACCTCTGATATAGTCCAAGCCAAAATCAATTGTCCCAGCAATGTACCTCAACACATGTTTTTCCCCAATCTAGTGAACACTCCTCGACTCTACCATATGTTGGTTGAGAGTGTTCACGACAAAACAAATATATGGTATAGTGTTGACCAGATACATAAGTGAACCGATCAACTACCTATAAATTGTAACATCTGCCAACTAGGAATATGAAGCACTTAGCTTCTTCCAGTTGGTAACCATGGGTGTCGACATAGGTCTGCAGTCCTCCATCTGAAATCTGCTCAGAATATCTGCAACATACTTCCCCTGCCCAAGAAATATGTGTCCTTCCTCCTGCCATACCTCCATACCCAGAAAATAGTGCATCAACCCAATGTCACTCATCTCAAACTCTGATGCAAGTCCCACCTTTCACTCATCTATGAGATCCTCAACTGCTATGATGAACAAGTCATCCATATATAGAATGACAATGATCGTGTCCTCACCTCTAATGATGTAATAGAGGCTAGGATCAACATCTATCTTCTCGAAGCCCATATGAAGCAAGTATGTGTCAATACGTGAATACCACGCTTTGGGAGCTTGCTTCAGACCATAAAGTGCCTTTCTCAAAAGGCACACGTGAGTCCCTCTATCACTCACCTCAAACCCCTATGGATTCTCAATGTAAACCTCCTCATATATAAATCCATTCAGAAATGCAGTCTTCACATCCATCTGATGTATGCTCCAACCCATCTCTGTTGCTATGGAAATAATACTCCTGATCAAGGTGTATCTCACAACTGGTGCAAATGTATCATCAAAACGAGCATTGTGTTTCTCTATGCTGCCATCTGTAGCATACTTGGTTTTGTACAACCACCTGGAAGTCACAACTGACTTCCCCACTAGCCTTGGAACCACCTCCCAAACATCGTTGCGCACAATGGAGTCATACTCCTCCAGCATGGTCTCTCTCCATACCTGTTGGTCCAATGCCTACGCAAATGTTTGTGGCTCAATATCTGAGATACTCATCACTAAAACCAAGTAGGATCCAAGTCTCACTGGAGGTCTACTATCTCTGAACTTCCTCTTGAGCTCTCCTACATTCTCCTTAGCCTCCTTTAGGGTCTCCTAAAACCATCTAGGTCTCCTCTTCTCTGAAGTGGTCAATGGAGAAGTAAGATATCCCTGCCCAAGAGTATATGCCTCAGGTCTAGTCTCAACACTCTGAGATCCTGAAGCCTCTGCCCCCTCTGACTGTGACCCTAAAGTTGTGCATGGTGACCCTGTCACCCATGATATTGGCGTACCAGAAACCTGAGGCTGTGCTCCCTCTGAGACATCAATCAGTGCCTCTGCATCATCCTCCACACTGACTCTTGACTCGATAGATCTCTGAAAAGCCATACTCTTCTCAAATATGACATTTATGCTCACCACCACTCTCCTAAGTGATGGAATGTAGATACGGTAGGCTTTGGAAACCTCTGAGTATCCAACTAGAATCCCCTGCTAGGTTGTGGGGTCTAGCTTTGTCCTCTTCTTTGAGGGGACATGAGAATAGGTCAAGCACCCAAAGATCCTGATGTGCTTGACATCGGGCCTCCTACCAATGAAGGCCTCCTCGGGACTAGTCATCTTCCCCAATATCCTGTTGGGACTCTTGTTCTGTGGATAAACTGCAGTAGCACTTGCCTCTGCCCATAGGTAAAGAGGCAAACTCTAATTGTGCAACATGGATCTTATTGCACCGATGATAGCCTAATTTTTCCTCTTGGAAACCTCATTCTGTTGGGGGTTGTAGGGTATGGTCATATGTATTCTGATCCCATGCTGGGCACAAAAGTCTATAAACTGAGTCGAGGAATACACTCCTCCATTATTTGTCTTCAAGACCTTGATCTTCTTTCCATATTGGTTTTCCACAAGAGCTCTGAACTCTTGGAACCTCTTAAAAACCTCACTCTTCCTCTTCAGGAAATAGATCCAGGTCTTCCTTGAATAGTCATCAATGAATGTGATATAGTACTCACGACCACTCAAGGACCTCCGAGAGATGGGCCCACACACATCTGTGTGTACAAAATCCAGTATCCCATCTGACCTGGTGTCACTATTGGGGAACGAGGCCTTGGTAAACTTACCAAGCGCACACCCTCTTCAAACATCCTGATGCTCTGTACTGATCTGTGGCACTCCAGTCACAACCTCTCTCAGTCCTCTAAGAGCCCCATGATGTATATGGGCCATCCTCCAATGTCATATCTCACATGTTTGTCTGTTGTTGTCTCTTCTCACTGCCAATGCATGAAGATGTTGAAAAATAAATTTGAACAGATTCCCATCCCTCACTCCAATCACCTATCCTAAGGTAAGCGAGGACCCCTTAGGGTGTATGAAGACCTCGGTCCCTCTAAAGGAAACCTCAAGACCTTTATAATGGAGGGTGGAAACTTAAATCAAATTCTTCTTCAGCCCAGGGACATAGAGAACATCCCTAAATGATATAGGTGGCATGTTGTCTCTCTGAAAGGTAACAATGTCAATCCGAGAAACTCTGAACAAGAAGTCATCTCCGAGGGAAATATCCATCCTGACCTCTATGTCTCTGAGATCAGTCAAGTGCTCTTTGACTCCAGTCATATGGCTCGAAGCCCCGCTATCAATATACCAGACACTGGGAGTCGTCTCAACTGAAGTGCAACATATGAGGAAAGCACACACTCTCTCAAACAAAGTCTAAAACTTTGCCTCCTCTGTTGTAGTTGTGGTTCCACCCCTCTTCTTCTTCCTATTGGGACAATGTCCAACACAGTGCCCCAACTTTTTACAAACAAAGCACTTCACTTTGCTCATATCTGTCCTATGCACACTGTTTCTCTCTCCTCCCTATGGTGGGGCCCCAAACTTCTGACCCTGCCGACCTCCCCGGTCGGTCTTCTTCTTTCTCTTTGTCCAAAGAGAAAGATCCTCATCACCATGCACTGTTTGTTGTTGTCTAGAAGCCTATGATATAAGTCTAGTCTCCTCCTGAATGAAATCATCCCAAAATCTCTCCCAAGTGGGCATGATCTCCCTGGAAATAATGCCACGAACAAATGGACCCCATGGTTTGGTAAGGTCGTTTAAAGTTGTCCTCACCATAGAATATGGGTCCACTACCTCTCCAACAGCTCCAAGATCGTCTATGATCTGGGTGTATCAGCCAAGGAAAGAAGTAATTGACTCAGTTTTGAGCATCTGAATGCCCCTGAGTCGATCATACATAACCATATTCCGGTTCTGGTTAGAGCTCTCATAAATCTTGCATAGAGATTCCCACATCTCAAATGCATGAGATTTCGCAGTCAAGTGGGGAATGATGTGATCCCACACTGCATCACATATCGTCGTATTTTCCTTGTTGTTCCTCTTCTTGAAATTTGCTAACAAGATGAGAGCAGTAGCAGGGGGAACAGGAACAACTACCTGAACTATATCCCATAGTTTGAGGTCCTCCAAGACAAAGAAAATCATGGCCTTCCAAGGAGACTAGTTGCTAGCTCCAGCTAGCCTATCCTCCACATGCATCTAAGATGTTGACATAACTGTCGACTTCACTCAAACTGATGTTGCAACTGTAAAGGAACATTGCCTCACTCATGTCAACACAGGTGTGAAAAGAGGAAAATGAACATTGACCTCACTCCTAGCAATATAGGTGTGAAAAGAAGTCGTGAAAAATCAGCCTCACTCCTATCGCGTAGGTCTGAAAAGAGACTGACGAAAAATGTCCACAAACTACTCTACAACCCTCCATAAAATTATGCCAACAAGATGCCACTAAATTGTTCAATAACTTCTTTGTTGTTCTATTACGGTTACATAGGCCATTAAAGTGCTCTAGCATGTAGTTTTTGTCACCAAGATGTTAGCACATGCATACCAAAATATATGTAGCACGCCTAGATATATTTACTGCTGAAAATATTGTTGTTCTAAACACTAACATACATGAAAATGAACACATCTATTTTTGGTTAACATGACCCTGGATAAAACCCCCCTGGGGAAAACCAGTTTGGAATATGAGTGTATATATGTGGATAATAGAAGGTGGAATACAACAAGTACAATAAACATATGAACTTGATACAATAGCATCTTGAACCAAGTTGAAACACAAGTCCAAATGAAGAATATGTTCCCTAGGATGGTGCGCCCTCCTCACAATGTTGCCTAGACCACTGAACTGAAGAGCTCTACTGAATGAAAGCTCCGATGGAGAAACCCTCCCACAATACTCTGAATCTGTGTTGTAGATGTCCACTGAAACTGACCTCACAAAAATATGAGCTCTGAAAGTCCTCCCTGTTGTCAGTGTACCCTCCTCACCAAGTGCACCCTCCTCCAAGCAAGATCTACTCCAACAAATAAATAAGGGTCTAAGCTATGTGGATGCCTCCATGGATAGAAGTGCCCAATATTTCCTCAACTCTAGCCTCCAACCTCATCCTCATGCTCTCTCTCAAACTCTCCAAGTGAACAAATGAGTGAATGCGATCTCATTTGCCCTTTGTGCCCCTCTTGAACCTCCATAAGGAAACCTAAAATATGGACGAATGAGATCATCCCATCTTATGTCCAATCAAAGGTTGAGATCATCCCATAATAATCTCACTCTCAAACCCACTTTCGGTTAATCTCCCTAAGTTCACTTTATGTCTCCTAATTCACCCACAAAGTGAATTAATAGTCATTTAGGCTAAAATGACCAAATTTCACTTTTGACTTAAATCTCCTAAGCCAAAGTGAAATTAGACATAAAGTACATGGCACAAAGTACATAGTACTTCCCACATTTGTTTAGGAGCTCACAAACACATGGGGAACACTTCCCAAGGTACAGAATCTCAACACGTTCCACCCAACCATAGACTTGTTGTTCCAAATCTCAATAGCATATCACCCCCAAGTTGAGGCTAGTAATCCACAAAAGAGGGTGGTCTCTCACAGTCCACTCATAGCTCATAAATTCACAACCCACTGATATCTTCCTACAACTATCCTAATTTTCCACTAACTCTCTTCCTTTTTACCTGCCCAACCCAAGGAATGTACCCCTTCACTAATCTCAGTCCCTCGAGCATCCCATTCGTTTATCATGGCCTCTTTGGCACAGGTAGCTAGGAATCTCTCAGTTGGGAACTCAAGGGAACTTGTTGCTAGGAAAACTACTAGCAAACCAATAGAAAACATTTGTTGTTACAATGCAACTCGCTCAGGAGTTCTCGCTTCAGGCCTAACAACCTAGTTCTTCATTTTCCAGCTCCAAATACACTCCAATACGCTCCATCTTTCTCTAAAATTCGCCCTCCATGGTTGTACCATCTCCAAGCTCTCTTCCTTTCTCTCCCCTTGATCCTCATGCACAAAACTTGACTAACTAAAATTTTTGTCCCAACCCATAAATATTTCCTCTCTTTGGCTTACCTTGCTTGACTCACACTCTTCCCTAAGTTAATTGTACTCAACCCCCATGTGCCCAATAACTTTGGGATGTGACCACTCACACCCACCCTCTTACATGCATTCAATAATTGGTTTTGGAAACACTTAATTGGAAATTGGAAGGTTCATATACAAATAACAAATTTAGGAAAATGGGTTGGATTAAGATATATGGGTAATTCCCCCTTGGACCCCTCTTGGCCATTATCCTCGACACTCCCACCTCTTGTTGATTAATTTATCCTCCATATCTTTTCCATGTCCTCTTAGCAACTGACATCACATTTTTATTATTAAAACATAGCAATACAATTTGCATATTACATTGCTTGGTCGTAGCCACATATTATATATATACGTTAAGCATTAATTAAACCAGGGATTATAGTGGGGATGTACAGCCTATGAAAGAATAAAACAGGTCAGACAATTGAATAAATGGCAATCTAGGGGTGTGTATGGCTTGTAGGGGCGTGTATGGTTGTGGAGTTGACAGGGAAAAATCAAGGGAGATGTAAATTCACCCAACTAAATGAAAAATCGACCCAATGAGATGTAAATTCACCCAACAATAAAATGAATCATCCAATGAGGAATACATTATCCTTGTTACCCCTCTCCATGGGTGACACTTTCAGATATCTTAGCGAGGGTGTCATGTTATTGATTGCATGAGGTGTTATGCTCATCTTCACTAGATCTAAATAGACTTCTTTATTAATCTCCATCAGATTCTTGATCGTGCTAGCTCAGATGTGGTGTAGCTCACTTTCGTCATCACTCCTCAGATGAAATATGCATTGTGGTATGGTATGATATGGTATGGTTCTTAGTTTGCTTCATATGACATTCCATGTATCAATGCATGTTTGGACTTGATGATATTACTTCTTATCTCGTCATAAAGTGGTAAACACCTAACAACTATCTTTTTCCATTTCATAATGCTATATGGTTTTACTACTTTCCTTGTAGTACCTTGGGGAACAAGTTTTCTCTTAAAAGTGTGTTGTCTCTTGGGTAACCTGTATCACCGGGTGTCTGGGTTAGATAGTGTTATCCACATTCCAATCATTCTAACCACTTTCCACCTCCCTAGTTCATTCATTCCATTCACATAAAAATATTACCCTGGTCAAGTATGATTTCTCAAAGGTCAATAGGAAAGGTCAAATCTAAAATATTGAAATAAACAAATCCATTAAGGCTAAGAGGTGAAGAAAAAATTAAAATCCAATCATTAAGTTTGAGTAATGCCTCTCGCTACGAGGCTGATGCCCATGTCCCTAGTTTGTCTATGAATATCTAAATAAAAGGGACTTGTTCAATAAATTAAACATCTAAAGAAAAAGGATTAAAGGGGTAGTAAGAAATAATGTCGAGGATGACAACTCAATGTTAAGCTCCCTCTAGAAGGCATTTATAAGGCAAAAAATCCTAACCAAATGAAGCTAGAAAAAATCAAATGAATAATAACACATGTGCATGTCTAAGACTTTGTGAGTCATCACATGAACCCATTCCCCTTCCCATTTCATAATTAATCATTATTACATGTCTTTCACCTAGATACTTAGGAAGTATTGGTTGTTTTAGGAATTGATGCATGCATAAAGGTCAATGTTGTTTCCCTTGGTAAGAAAACAAGTACTAAAACTAACCCCATTGTTATGATTTGCTAAATGACGTCACCAAGTGCTACCAATTGATGTCTTGCTAAGAGGCTAGACCAATGACTTCGAGTGGGTACTGTGCATTGGGTGTTAAAATAATGTAACTGCAAAGTGTATTCTTATTATTATTTGATATATTATTCATTGGATCAATCCCCATTGCGGATTGATCATGTCGGTTATTATAAAGGACCAAATCCCCTTTTGTGGATTGGTCAAAAGATAATTG
>SNQJ01S0001367.1:140451-151102 GCA_010110895.2 Picea sitchensis
AGCACCTCACTTAGACACACAACTCACTTGCTCACTTGAGAGACAAGTTTCAGAATTGTAGTTAGAGAAGAAGGAGAGAGAGTGGCGCATATTTGGGAGAGGATCTTCTGTATTAGTTTGAGTTATCTCTTGGCATTGTATTGACTATCTATAATAAGGAAGTTTTGCTGGGTTTTCTTCCCCTAGAGGGTTTCCCAGGATAAATGTTGTGTCTCTTGTGATTGTGTATTTCTCAGAGATCTTGTATTATGCTATTGTTATCTATTGAATGCAAAGAACTATAATAATGTCTTAAACATTAACATGGTATCAGAGACAAGCTGAAGAGAGAATATTTCACAAGAGTGAAAAATGTCACTGTTGTCCTACATGCAAATTAGGGCTTTTTGATGGTGAAGCTTTTCAGCCCTAAAACCACCTAGAAAAGTGCGGCCTCCCCCAAGGATTACTTTGGCACTCTCAGTGCACCTTTTCAGTGGTTGGATCTCCTAGAAAGTGAAACCCTAGTTTCACAAAGTATCAGAAGTACCAGAAAACCAGTGTACCGGAAGTACCAGAGTACCAGAGGTACCAGAAAACCAGAAGCACCAGTCCATAAATCCGCAGATCAAGTTTGGAGGAGAAAAAATTGGATTTTCTCAGATCCAAACACACCAAGATACTCACCTCATCCAAGCGCACCTCCTGGTAAATTCAGATTTTGATTTTGAGCACTTTCATTTTTCGGTCATTTTCCTAGCTCTAGGTAAAAGATGTCTGCAAGCGTTAAACTTGTTGGCAAGATAGAAGGAGTGGAAAAATTCCATGCCTGGAAGTATAGGATTGGCCTCATTCTTGAAGATAATGACCTAGCAATATTCGTCAAAGAAGAAGTACCGAAACCCGCCGATGCTACAGAAAAGGAAAAGCATCAAAAGGACACAATCAGGGCCAAAAGAATCATTGCAGATTCAATCAAAGACCATCTGATTCCTTATGTGTCATCTAAGAAGACTCCAAAATAAATGTTTGATGCCTTAACCAAACTATATGAAGGAAAGAACATAAACTGGAAGATGAATCTAATAACTCAACTGAAGAATACAAGGATGCAGAAAGGAGAAATGATTCAGAAATATTTCTCCAGAATCTCATAATTCAAAGAACAATTAGAATCAATTGGAGATACCATAGTCGAACATGAACTCATAATGACAACCCTAAATGGTATCACAAGACCTTGAGATGCATTCATCCAAACGATATGTGCCAGAACAGAGAAACTGAAGTTTGATAGTCTATGGGAAGAATGCATCCAAGAAGAAACAAGAGTAGTGAATCGTGAAGCGTTACTAGAAAGAGATGATGATCAAGCCCTAGCTACTCACACTAAAGGAGGAAGGAAGAAACCCTACTTCCAAAAGGAGACTCATAAAGAGCCTCAACAGTCAAACAAATTCAATCATAAAGAATCTCATCCAAGGAGATTTCAAAAGAAAGGACAACGAAAGGAAAGAGACTACTCATATGTACAATGCTATCATTGTGACAAGATGGGACATATTGAAAATTTTTGTCCAGCCAGACGAGAAGAATACAACAGAAAACATAAGAGGCACCATGCCCATGTAGTCGAAGATGAAGAGCCACCTACAAAGATGATAAGAGAGAAGATCAAAGACCATGTCTTAATCTCGGCCCTCTCAGGATCTGTAACACCTGAAGAGGACACTTGGCTCATTGATAGTGGTGCATCCAAGCTCATGAAGGGACAAAGAAACATTCTCTTTTGTATCTCAGCAAATAAGTTTTCTCAGAAAGTGACACTTGGAGATGATTACCAATATGCCATCAAGGGAGTGGGAGAATCAAACCACAAATTGAATTCAGGGAATTCATTGAAGATGAAGGACGTACTATATGTACCAGGTTTGACCAAGAACCTACTCTCCATTTCATCTTTAGAAAAGAAAGGCTTCATAGTTGCCTTTATAGATGGAGAAGTTCTCAYGTAGGATAAAGGAGAAACCACAAATGAAGCAATCATCCTTGGAAGTGAAGAAAATGACTTGTATAAACTAAAGGTTCACTCAGAGGCTGCCATGACCCACGCCATTGAAAACTCATGTGAACTTTGGCATAGAAGATTAGCTCACATCAAATACAAGGCGCTTCCATACATATGCAAAGCGGTCATAGGTTTACCAGAACTTAAGGTCGACCATGAAGGCGTATGCAATGGATGCGCACAAGGGAAGAACATCAATAACCCTTTTCCGAAGAGAGACAACAAAGCAGAAGGAGTCCTAGAACTCATTCATTCAGATATGTGTGGCCCAATGCCATCGGCCTCCATTAGCGGGTATGTATACTATGTATCATTCATTGATGATTATTCTCGTAAGACCTGGGTGTATCTCTTAAAATCTAAAGATGAAGTGTTCAGTAAGTTCAAGGAATTCAAAGCCTTGATAGAGAATCTTTCTGAAAGAAAGATTAATATACTCATGTCAGATAATGGAGGAGAATATACATCAAAAGAGTTTGTGAACTTCTGCAAGATGTTGGGATCAAGAGGGAACTCACCACTCCCTATAATCCCTAATAAAACGGTGTAATTGTATGAAAGAACAGAACGATAATGGAAGTTGTGAAGACTATGATCCATGATCAAGATCTTCCTATGTGTTTATGGGCAGAAGCAACAATGGAAGTTGTATATGTGTAGAACCGATTATCCCATAGTGCACTTGGGCTCAAGACCCCAGAAGAGATGTTCACTAGAAAGAAGCCAGAGGTAAGCCATCTCAAAATATTTGGCTGCCCAGTATTTATTCATATACTGAAAGAGAAGAGAAACAAGCTGGAACCTTCAGGAAAGAAGGGAATATTTGTGGGATACTGTGAGGTCTTCAAGGCCTTCAAAATCTATATACTAGGTCACTGTCACATTGGGATCAACAGGGATGTGACCTTTGATGAAGATGTAGCGCTCAAGAAATCTGGAAGATGTCAGCTTGAAGAAGTATATGAAAAGGAACACGTAATCCCCAGTACTGCAATGAGGGAGGTTCCTAGAGCCGCAAAACCAGTGAGGGAAGTCGTAACTTCCCCTGATGAGAAAATTCTAGAAGACCATGATATATCAGAAGTCCAAGAACCTCCTCAGATGACGATCCTCCATAAAAGGAAGCTAGCTTGGGCTAGAGAGATTATTCAAGATGGAGAGAAGTACAGTGTTCCCCAAGGAAATATGAGACAGGTGAAAAGACTAAAGCCATTCTCCAGTTATACGACTTTGATGTGTAATCTTCTAGAAGAGGAGCCTACCTGCTTTGAAGAAGCCATTTAGAGGAAAGAATGGGCAAATGCCATGATAGAGGAATACCAATCCATAATGAAGAATGAAGTATGGGAAATAGTTCCCAGACTGAAGAGTAAAGATGTGGTGTCCTCCAAATGGCTCTTCAAAATAAAACATGTTACTGATGGAAGTATTGAGAAGTATAAAGCAAGATTTTTCATTCGTGGCTTTTCTCAAAAGGAAGGCATTGACTATGAAGAGACATTTGCTCCTGTAGCTAGATACACTTCGATCAGAACCATCATAGCTCTTGCAGCTAAGATGAAGTGGAAGCTGCACCAGATGGATGTGAAGACAACTTTCCTAAAAGGTGTCATCAAAGAGGAAGTGTATATAGAGCAACCTCAAGGATTTGAGGTTGAATACATGAAGTCTCATGTCTGCAGATTGAAGAAAGCCTTATATGGATTGACGCAAGCTCCTAGAGCTTGGTATGGCCATATAGACAATTTATTGACGAGATTAGGATTTACCAAGAGTAAAGCAGACTCTAACCTATACTTCAAGGTCATGAACGATGAGCCAGTAATATTACTGTTATATGTGGATGACTTATTCTTAACTGGAGAAGAAAATCTCATCACTGAATGTAAGAAAAGACTTGCCTCAGAATTTGAAATGAAAGACCTTGGCTTAATGCATTATTTCTTAGGTCTTGAGGTATGGTAAAGTCCTAAGAGGATCTTCCTTAATCAAGGGAAGTATACAGTCGAAATCCTAAAGAGATTCGACATGCTGGAGTGCAAGTCCATGAATACACCCATGGAAGCGAAGCTAAAGCCGTTGGTCGACACTTCATCAGAGTTGATCGATGCCACACTGTACAGATAGATTATGGATCGTTGATGTACTTGATGAACACCAGACCAGACATTTGTTTTGCCGTGAACACCTTGAGTCAGTTTCTGGTAGAGCCCAGACATGTTCACCATGTGGCTACAAAACATGTGATGAGGTACCTTAAGGGTACATTAGATTGTGGTCTCAGTTATGACAGAGATCATGATTTCAAATTGAGTGGATACACTGATTCAGATTGGGCAGGAAGCGTTGCTGACAGGAAAATCACTTATGGATGCTATTTCAGTTTGGGATCAACCATGATCTCATGGCAAAGTAGAAAGCAATCTAGCATTGCTCTCAGCACAGCGGAAGCAGAATACATTGTTGCGTTTTCTGCTAGCTGTGAAGCTATATGGCTTCGAAAGTTGTTGACCGGTCTATTTGACCTAGAGATCAAAGCAACCTCGATCCTATGTGACAACCAAAGATGAATAAAGATGATAGAGAATCATGTATTTCATGATAGTTCGAAGTGTTATCCCTGATTTTTAGGGATAACTAGGAGATCATGTCTCGAGGCCCACAGGTCCTAGACATGGAGTACCGAGAGTAGGATTGACCTGAGCATGGCCCTGGAGGGCCCATCCTTTTCTTCTTCCATCAGCTTTATCTTGGCAGTAGCAACAACATCCACCACCATCGGCTTGGTATTGTATCCGATGAGGTGCTTTCTCCATGAGGTAATTGGTCCAGGTATCATATTATGTGTCACTTTTGATCATTAAAACCTTTAAATGTATGCATTTGATTCCTTTTATCTCTAACAAATGCTTGGATCTTACATTAGCCCACTTGACCATGCTCTGGGAGATTGACAGGGTATCCTAGCAAGCCTGTGCCCATAGGTTTGGGTTTGCCACTGGGGGATTTCTGAAAAGCCATCGTTCGCTCCCCTCATAGCACCACTATTTCTTCTTATCTCCCGCTCACTTGTCCCATTCCCCTTGTCTGGGCATTGGGTTAACCTGCTTGTAGGATTGCACCTTCTCTCGTGGGAAGAAGGGGCTAAAGGCCCAGAAGGTAAAAGCATCTGGTAAAAGATAAAAATCCTAGAAAGAAACCTCGAGATGCTTCCCCAGGGATCCCTGAGAAGGAAATAAAAAGCCTCTCAGTAAGAAACAAGAGGGACCCAGAAAATATAAACAAGACCTAGTCAAGAGGATAGGGGGTCTCATCACAAGCCAGCCTATTAGGTTCATGGGTACCTAACAGTATGACATTTCCACCATATGGTTACCACGCCAGGGCAGTGACCTTTGGTAGCATGGCCAAGGGAAAGGCGGTCTCATCACGAGCCAGCCTTATCATCTCTGTGAAAGTACTTGTGGGTAACACTGTCAGCTCTGGTCACCATGCCAAGGCAGTGTCCTCTGGTTAGCCCTTGAATAAAAAGAAAAAGAAGAAGAAAAAACAAATAAAAGAAAAGAATAAAGGCAAGAACGGGCTTGGAAAAATTGCATCCATGACAAGTACAACTCACCTTCTACAAAGGCACCCACATATAACATCATGCATCCCTGGCTCTCACTTCACCCACATGTCTGGACATCCCCTAGCCATATCACCTCACTTACATGGTTTGGATGAAACCTTCTTGGAAACTTCCCCTTTCTTGTGGATACCAGCCCAATAGGACGTCTTATCTTTTTCTCCAGTCTTGTATTGTAGGTTTTTGTAGTGTCTTTGAGATATTGACTGATTTATTAGGGTCTTATGCATATGTTTGATAATATTGATGATGAAACGTGATTAACATTGCTATGATCCTAGTGACTGATGAGCCCATGGAGGGCGTAGCCTTTGATGTGCAGGATCATACCCAATGGACATGTACCATTTGGACCGGTACACATGGGGAGATGATCAGTTCGGACCTCCATGGGGCTGAAGAGCCCACCAGATGGATGTTGAGACCCCATCAGGGGGCGGAGACAAGACAATGGTTGATTAGGGTCTTGCACCAGAGAAGAAGAGGCACTTTGGCAGAGCCTGGCCTAGGGAGAATGACCCCTTTTCAGTGGAACGTTGGCCTTGGAAGGCTCAAGACATCCCCATCCTCACCATGACGTCATCCAGCTTCATGGACATTTATGGAGGTAGACTGGGCAGCAGTGGCATGTGTGGCATGTTGGAGAGGCCCCAAGGGGGCTAACATTTTTCTCCTGGATGTCTCATCTTCCCTAAAAGGAGTTGGCACCTCCTTGAAGGGGCTTTTACCTTTTTGTTAGCTCAGTTAGGGTTTTGATTTGACAATTTAATGTAAAAAACATTATTATGGCCTTGTCGGCCTTTTTATGACCTGAAATTTAATTAAGGTCATTGATACAGTATATATTGAGGAGTTTTAGCCTCATTTTGACATAAGACATCACTCACTCATTAGTGAGGTCTGATTTTTGTGCCCTACTTGGGTAATTTTGTTGGTTTAGTGAGGCGCACTTGTTGAAGGAAGGCATTTCTTGGCATTTTTGGCATTTCTCTTGAAGGAAGGTTTACAACTAGGGTGTGCATGCTATTTCATGGTGATATGTAAGTGTTTTTTTTGCAAAACTTCTTGATTGAATGGTTGTAGTCTTATATTCTTGCATATGTTTATAATTTATTGATCAAAAACCCTAGGTGACAAGCAAACAAGTAGGTCCTTATTTCATGTCCCCTAAAAGAGAAATTTTTCAGCCATTGAAGAAGGAAGAAAGAGCCTAGCCATAGCTACACTCTTATTTCTTCTTCTCCCCAAGCTAGTTGTACTCTCAGAAATCAAGGAGGAGACGTCCCAGGCCTAGGTTATCTACACCTAGGGTCGTCCTTCTTCTAGGGTTTAGTGATAGAGCCTTGTTGTAGCAACACTCTCCCTCACTGCACTCTCTTGTCTTGATTTACCTTTCATGCTAGCCATTTTTGCCAAGTTAACCTAAGGAACGAGGAGAGAGCACGAGGCCTTGCTTTAGCAACACCGGAGTGAGCCTCTCTCCCCTAGGGTTTTGATTTTGAAGCCCTGCCATAAAATCACTTCAGAACTCTTCCCTTCAGTCCTTTGCCATGATCCTTCAACCCTTGCATCCTCTATTAAATTGACTCCATAAGCCCGAAGGCACTAATCTTAGACCTCCAGCGTTGAAGTGAAAGTGATCAAACAAACTCTCAAACTATTTTTTAAATTGAAACCCTAACTAACTACTAACCCTAAGTTGTTGACGTCACACCTAGAATATTTCATCTTTATGCAACAACGTTTCATTTTATAAGCAATTAAATGGTGTTTAAAGCATTTATTGAATGAGGGATTGATTGGATACATTGATTGCTACATCATCTTGATATTTATTGGTGGAGTGATATTATTTCATTGTTGTATTAACAAACATTGACTTCGTCAATATTTATTGTTATAATTGCTTATATATTGATATTAGATAGTCTTATGAAGTACTAACCCATTGAATCATAGCTTGCATATATTGGTTTTATGTTGCTTTGTTCCGGGCAGGGGTTCTTCTTTGGGCCTTCACTTCATTATTGGTTGTTTAGCCTGGACTATCTATTTTGGTGGTGACCTGTGAAGGGGGGACTTTACTTTTGACTCTTAAACTTTTGCCTCTTCAAAACTCCAAGTTAACGGGGACGTCTCCCCTGGGCCTAACCTCCCTAAAGAGAAAGAACCTCCCCATCATGGTGATATTGGGTGGGATAGGTTCCCCATCGTGGTGACATTGGGTGGGATAGGTTCCTGTTACGCTAGTTTGGCCTTCTATTTCATAGCCATTTGACCTAGCTACTAACTGTGAGATAACATTTTGGCGCAGTTGTCGAGGAACACTAAGTCAATTTTCCCCGAACGACAAATATTTTCAGTAAGCCTTGCCTCAGAGACCTTTTCTTACAAGCTTACCTGGTGACTCCACTAGGGTGTGTTTCCCCTTTTTCTTTGGTAGTTTCAAGTAAATTATCTGGTGACTCCACAAACTAAAAGGAGATTCAATAATCCTCCTTTGTCTTTCAGAAGGAAGCCTCCCTTGAACTCTCCTATTGTCAAATCACTTTTCGGGAAGAGCCTTCTTGTAAGAATCATGTCTAGCTCTCAGACCGCTACAATAAACCCAACCAACAATCAAAGACAATGGTCATCTACTCTTTTCAAGTCGTTAGGCATGTCAGCCATACCTGGCTACCCTAGGCAAATGCCACCTAAGTATGAGAAGTGGTTGCCTAAATTTACTGGTACGGATGAAATCAGTTCCAAAGAGCATATAAGAAAATTTTGGGCATTCTTTCAACTTCACCCCATTAGCAATGATGTTGAAGATCTAGTCATGAAGTTGTTCTCCGCTACTCTTTATGATGCCTCAAGGCGTTGGTACCTAATCCTTCCCGATGGAAGCATCAAAACTATGGACAGACTTGAAGAATCCTTTCTCAAAAGATGGAGTGTCAAAGAAAACCCTAATATGCTTCTCACACGGCTGAATAACCTTGCCAAATATGAAAATGAGTTTATTCAGGAGTTCCATACCAGATTCAAAATTTTACTGCAAAGAATTCCCACAAGCCATCATTTGAAAGATGATTACCTCGTCCATATTTACACGAGATCTTTCAATGGCCAACTAGGGTATCTTCTTAGAGACAAAAACCCCCAGTCCATTCAAGAAGCCCAGGAGCTCGCTACTAAAATAGAGGGAAACCTCCTTTCATCCAAGATTGAGCCTTTTTCTAACCCAAGGGGGATAATAGACACTAAACCAAAGATAGTTCACAATGCTGAGCCTACTTCAGATCTATGTACCAGTACCACCAAACTACAAGCTTCTATGGATGGTATCATAAAGAATCAAGAGGAAATGATGACCAGGATCGTCAAGTTGGAAAGATCTTAGACCCAAGCACCCAAGGTCCCATACAAAGGGCAATTCTAGAAAGGGGGCCAATTTTATAAACCAAAGAATGAACATGAAGTCCCAAACACTTTGGCCCCCGCAAACGTCGTTGATGAAAATCCTTGGTGCCTGGAATGCAACAAAGCACATTGGGAACATGAGTGCCCCTACAATAGTGGCCATCAACAAGTAAACAACATGGATTGTTTCATGGACTTTCCTTAGATAAATATCATAGATGGAGAACATTAGGAAGCCGTGAAAGAAGCAGCTAGATCAACAAGGATGTCGGTAATAAACAACCTGGATCAAGAATCACGAGAAATGCTAAAGAAACAAGAATTCCAGGTGTACAGAAGAAAGAATTCGAAACAACCAGTCGTTGATCAAGAAAATCCCCCACCCTTGGAAATGCTTATTCCCAAGACGTCCAAAGCTGACAAGGTTGACCTGAATTTTGACTTCGAAGGGGCATTATCAAAGATGCATGTAAACGTCCCCCTAAGGGAAGAAATCAAGATCCCATCCATCAAGGAACGATTTGACTCTTTCTTTTCGGGATCAGATGAGCCTATGGACCCCCCTATTATGTTGCAAGTTGATCACTTCAGGGTCCAATATAGGTGTTGGTGCCAACATAATATCACTCAAAGTCATGCGACAAGTAGGTTTGAAGGTCACACGGCCTTACAGAAATGTATGTGGTTTCGAATCTAAAGCCATACCCACACATGGGGTGGTTGAGAATGTTGAAGTTCACTTGAAGGAGTACCCTGAAAAGATGGTCCACGCTAACATTGTGGTGGTTGATGTCCCAGATGTGTGGGGAATGTTGTTATCTAGGAAGTTTGGTGCAATGTCAGGTGGCACCCTTGAGATGGACCTCACATTCTTGCAATTGCCTTTGAAAAATGGAATGGTAGGTCGTCCGCTCAATGTGCCAATAACTGGGGACCATGTGCAGGATATTACTCACCCCGTCAATAATGACAAAGCACAAAATAAGATGATACAAACTCTTCAAAATTATTCTCCAGAAGACATGCCCTTTGCAACAGAGGAGAACATTGATCAAATCGAATGGCCCAAGAGAGAAGAATACCAACAACTTCTAGATGAATTCAAGAACAAATAAATTAGGATGATGAAGATATTAAAGAAACATGAAGATGACGTACAAATCCACCCGTCTCAACAAGAGGTTTTTACAACAGAAGCCCACCCCCCTCCCTCAGCACAATACACCAAAGGAATGACCAAATACAAAGTCGATAAGTGCAAGGAGGGGGACCTGGTATGGATGTGGGATACCCAGAAAAGAGAGCCAACTAATGTAAAGGGAAGTACTCAGTCATGGCTCAGACCATTCAAAGTTGCAATGGAATCAGTTAACGATTCATATTATCTATCCACTCTGGAGGGAAGAAGGCGCTCATTAACCATCAACAGACACCTCCTCAAACCTCACCAAGGTGGGGGGACCTGATTTCATAGGTAAGTGCAGGTAAGTAGGAATTTTTTGTCTATTATACCATTTTCATTTCATGTTAGTTTGCTTCCACATTTGCATTATTGATTGTTTAATTTTCAG